>BCIF01000004.1:0-199188 GCA_001599895.1 Priceomyces haplophilus | reverse complement strand
AGTCCAACGGTAACAACTAGTCCAACGGTAACAACTAGTCCAACAGTAACAACTAGTCCAACCTGATCCCAATGTTCAAATAACTTAAAACTTAACTTTGGGTTCTGTGTTACCTGCTTTACTGGATTTTTGAAATACTGTTGAAAATTATGACATCAGTTTTTCGTATATAGGTACCTTGTGCCTTAACATTACAAATTGTACTTATAGAGTCATAGAAGAATATTTATAAACCATAGAGGTGGGTGACTTTAAAATCACTTTCCTGAACACGCATATTCAATTATTTTAATGCACGTGATTTATCTTTTAACTTCATCATTACGCGCTTAGTATTTGTTTATAACTTTGAAGTAAGCAAAACAGTCTTCCCTTGTTGTAACGATAGGATCTATTCAATGATGCTGGTTGTAAGGTCTGATGAGCTCTTTCAAGTGTTCGTATCGCCGAACGAAAATAATGAGAGAAAGTTGGAATTAATTACCCAACTAAAAGCGTATGTCAAAAAAAATTTCATAGATCTACAACAAGTTCCAAAATACCTTGAAGCATTGTCTATAGCGGTAGATATATCTGATCCTACCATACTGTCAAGTAGTCTAAGTGTTCTTTGTCATTTGGTCAAAAGAATAAGCATGCAAGACAAGAGCGGAATGGTGCTCAAGACTCAAAGTTTTTTAATGTTACCAATTCTTATAGACGCATTGGGTAATTCTAAAGTGAATGCTGTTAACTCTGCAAAAAGAGCACTTGAAGCATATTGGCTTTCAGCCCCCAAGGAGGTAGAAGAGGGGTTTTTGGATATTGCTTTCAAGCACAGAAATAACAAAGTTGTGATTGAATCTCTTGACTGGCTCAAACACATTGTGGCGAATGTAAATCCTCACTTTGAGCTAGATCCATTCTTACAAGTTTTGGTCGCTGCACTTTCCAATACACAACAATTGAAGCATGGAGCCATTGATGCCGTAAAACAGTTCTTAATATTTTACTACAATCATAAAAATCATAAATCATTCAAGTTTCACCTCATACGAGAAATGGAGATCCAAAGCACCCCCATGTCTTTGCGAGAATCAATAATGGAATCTTTGAACAAGGAGAGAAACTTACATCATTTTGTATCAGCAGGTTCCACAAGAGTTATGGTGAATCAAAATAAAACATTGATTGGTGAATCATTCCATCAGAGAGGACATTACTCATATAAAAGCCCTGACATTTCATTAAAGCCAATATCTCAAGGACATCCTTCTACTCCCTCCGAAATAATCGTTAATAAGACAACCCCCATTCAAAAGGAAAGTCAAGCTGAGGTGGATACGGGTAATTATCAGCTCTCAACATGTTTGCTGAATTTGAACCCTGCGATAAAAAATCTAGTGGAAAATTTGAATTACAATATCGAATCGTCTGTGTCTCTGTTGGATCTAAGCGATTCGGAGCAATTAAGTAGTCTCTTAACTGAGCTAGCACCCATATTCGGAAATAAGGAAACAGAGTTTAATTGGTCAAAGAGGGAAAAAATCATTGTAAGAATAAGGTCAATCGTCAGAGGAAATGCCTCTAGAGACTACTTAACAGAAACTGTGGGTTTCTTGAAGGATTCTTCTGAGGCAATCTGCAAGGGGATGTTGTCTTTGAGAACAACGTTATGCTCTCATTCATGTCTGTTGGTAAAAGAAATTGCAATAATACTAAAAGAAAACTTTGACGTACTAGTTGAATACTACTTGCCAACACTTATAAAACTATGCTCCGCTACCAAACACATTACATCGAACAATGCGCACATGGCCCTTTGTGCTATTTACATCAACTGTTCGTTTAGTCAAAGACTATTGCATAGGATATGCTCTGCATCGAATGAAAGAAATGTACAACCTCGTTCGTACAGTGGAGTCTGGCTTCAAATATTCATTGTAAGATTCAATCAAGATCATGCTTTCAATAAAGCAAACGGAAACAGCCCATCAGGCGTTGAGCAATCAGCGAAGGTTGTTGTAAAGCTACTTGGTGATCCTAATCCAAAAGTCAGACAAGTTGGAAGAGAGCTATACTGGACTCTATGGAAGTATTTTGCTAGTGAAGCTGAAGCATTACTAGCCAAATTAGACGCAACCACAACAAAAGCGATTGAAAGATCAAGGCCGTCGGTATCAGTTTCAAACAATGGAAAGCTTGTTCCAGTTCCCAGTTCAGGAGCCAAAGAGAGGCCGTCGATAAGAAGTCTGATAATTTCTCGTAACAAAGAGTTGAAGGGACGGGCGAGGGATAATGTTACCGCCAGACCCTCATCTCGAGCTAATTCTGATTCTCAGAGCTCAAGTGAAGTTAGATCGACATTCAAGTCTCATACTATCCCCTTGCATAGAAGTACCCAACATGGCGGTATTATATCTGATCAACACTCCAAAGAGGTCAGCAATATCGAAAGCCTAGGCGCATCCAAGAATAATACATCAACTATCGAAGAACCTATTAGTAAGTTAGAGCGTGACATTTCACACAACAACCTAATCAACACTGAATTAAAGGGAACACCATCATTAAGAGCCTCGATTAGCTTCGATAAACACAGTGACCCAATATTGAAATTTCTATCTTCGAATAGTACAGATCTAATTATCGAAGGGATAAATCTTTTGAAGTATGCTGTTATGGGCGAAGAAGATCTATCTTCCGAACTTAATGATATGTTGAGAAAAATATCTATCAGGCAGCCAAACTTACTCGAACCTTTGTTATTGAGTTCCGAGGCTTTGTTCAAGAAGAGCGCTCAATTTTTCACTCCAGATGATTACATTCGATTATGTTGTATTTTAGTTGATACAATCGAGGAAAAGATCGTTGACCGTATAATTTCCGTCATTGAAGTTGAGGATATCTATGAATCCCTTGCGAAGCTTCTTTCTTACACTGCAAGTGTTTCAAACATTCTAGATGAGGACGGTGATTTGACTATGCAGATCATTAAGTATAAATCCACCATAGTGTGTCTGGTGACGCACTTCTTGCTAAATGGATTGGATAAAATTCCAATAAGTGATAGGCATTTTCTGAGACTTTCATCCAGCTTATTAGACCTTGTCGGATTGGTGAGGTCTACCGAGATCTTTGATACATTTTCAAGATTACTAAATAAGTTGTATTCAATTAACCCTACTATATTCGGCTCCGAGCTCAGTTTGAGGGATGATTCTACCAGAGAAGATGTTGAGTCAATCGTGGGTATTGATGGAACATTGGATCTCGGGAAAAATCTTTACGCTTTTAACAACAACATGACGTCGTTGTTCGACTTGACCAAAGTTGATCCTTCAAGATCAGAAGAAAACTTTTCACCCATCAAAGTAGGTACAGATTTTACTATGATCATGCCCATCGTAAAAAGTAACAATGATCTTACGTTTTCGACTCAGAAGCTTGAATACAAACACAAGGCCAGAACAGTTCCTCTCGGAGCACCTGGTAATGACGAATTCGAAAGCATCAACCTCCGTCACCGAGACAATAGCTGGAATAACCCAAATGATAAAATGGAAGTTGACGACTCAGACAAAATTGAGACAAAAGATCATAAAAATGGAAATTACGTAGAGATCAAAGACCCGGATGAATTCCAACCTATGTTTGAAAATGTTGCTCGTGAAGAGACTGTTGTTAGGGGCCATACAATAGAACAAAATGTTTTCTTGGACAATATGGAAAATAAGAAAAACCCTGATATGTTTTCTAAGTTCAAGGAGGATGCGTCTAGTGAGTTGGCTGATGATCTTGCACAATTTGAAATAAATAAGTTCACTCTATCTGAGCCCAAGAATCAAATTCAGCAGTTAATTGATAAGGTAGATCCGTTGAACAAAGTGTCCAGTCGTAACACTCCAATCAACATCTATGAAGATGCTCCTTCCACAGGGTCCCCTCAGAAAGTTAAAGAGTACAGTTATTCAGAGTTCAACTGGTTCAACTTCCAGGTAACCCAATGCTCTGTGGAAAGCTCTATTTCAGATGATTCGGGCTTCTCAATTGACAAGTTTGTGATGATTTGCGACGATCTTAGTAGTAAAAAGATTAGCAGGGTACAATTTTTTACTCTCTTGAGCTATTTACAGCTATCTGGAGAATCCTTAGAAATCTCAAATTACTTCAGATCAAGAGGCGATTCCAAGATTGAGTCTAGTTTATGGAGCTTTTTTTCTGATATCGGAATTATTCCCAAAAAAACATGTTTCAATGGTTTAATTATTGCCAAGCAGCTCTTGGTCAACAAAGTGAAACTCGATTTAAAAAATTTATGGCATATATTAGCACAATTAAGTAATAGAACAGAAGACTATACTGATGATTTGGCTTATGCTGTTTCGGAAATTTTTGATGAAATGCTATCAGGCGTTTACAGCAGTAGCGAGTTGTTCAGTACTATATGTTCTATGCTAGGAGAATTAGAGGGATGTTCAAAGATGAAGCTAGTATTTTATATTGGATGTCTTGCTAAGTTGATTGAAGTCAGTTCTCATGCGATTTTGCTTAACGAACAATTTGTTTTACAAATTGACAATGCTATTCGAGATTACGTTGATGACAATGAAGTCGAGGTAAGGCGTTATGTGATATTGTGCTATAGTGCAATATTAAAATCGTATAGCTTTTATCCGAAATCAGAAGAGGGCGCTCATCTGATATTTTTTGGCATAATTGAAAAGTTTTCCACTCCCCAAAGAAAGCTCATTGAATATTATAGTCAAAAGTAGTAGATTCATTAATCATTATGTGTATAGTACATGAATAATATTTATGTAAAACAAGGAACAGAATTAAATGAAACTATAAAGTTTGAACTGAAGTCTATTTGGGCACTTTGCATCAAATGCATAGTTTATTTGTAAATGGAAAAATCAAAGTGCCCTTGACAGTGTGTGAATGCTTTTCGACTCTGATGAATGCGTGACTGATGATTCCGGAGTCGGAATTAGTGTTTCTGTGGTGTCAGAAGTCAAGTCTTCCCTTTTAACGTGTGAGATTGTGGAGACTTTAGAGTCAATGAGATCATCAACACTACTATATAAGTCAGCATTTGGACCCTTCCTGTTGCTTACCTTGGATATAGAAGGCTGATGCCTGTGATGTCTCTGCTGTTGCATCATCACTCTTTTTTTCTTCATCATATTAGCGCTTATCTGCTGTTGTCGGGAAGAAGACCCTGCATAAAAAACTGGCTTTTGTAAAACAGGGCTCACTTGATAGGCATGATTTGGCACAATGAAATTCTGTTCATTCATCACCATATACTGTGGTACTGTGACAAGTTGATCCATCGGTGCGTTATAATACTCCGGATAATTTCCACTCCAAGATTCCTCGGGATGGCCATAGCCAGCTGGTACCTCAATTGGATTAACCGGTGCTTGTTCATAGTAGTACTGATATGGCAGCTGCATAGGGTAATATGACCCCGACGAAGCATATTGAACTTTAGGTCCTGATGGCTGTCGTTTCGCAGAAGGCAAATTTTGCAGATTCACGTAAACCTCATCACCTCCTGAAGTCGCTCGCCGTTGAGGCTTGCCTTGGTTTCTTTGCAGAGGTGTTCCGCTTTGCGGTGGTAGTGGCGTCTTAATTTGTTGCGTTTGCTCAATAAGGTATTTATCGTTGTAAACCAACTGACTTGCAACAGACGTGGACACATTTGGCTGCAAGAAAACAGACGGATCAACTATTGCATCATAATTTTCATCTTGAACCGTGCTATAAACCCCTTGATACATGCTAGGTTCCAACATCAAATATTCATTTGTCTCTTCCTGAATCGTTCCAGAGTCAAGGTAATCCAAGGGAAAGTCGTCTTCGTAATCAGACTCATTTTTGAAATGGGAAGGTGTCTCTTTGTTCAAGAACTCATATCCATCTTTTTCCTTTGGCATCATTAGAGAATCTTCATACTCTGACAATGATCTAGAATCTGTTTCGTCCGATGGAGATTTATTCATTTTCTTTTGTTGCTCTATGTGTTCTGTAAGTTGTGTGAATAACGATCTTCTCTCATCGAAATTGAAAGACAACGCGGGCTCCCTATGAGCTGCAGTAGTAGCTGCCTGTCCCAACTTTTCTTTCTTTAAGTCTCTCTCTAAAGCTTCTGCCATGAGCTTGTCATGAGGAACGTTAAACCAAAAAAACACCTTTTGTTTCTTTTGAGTCCTTAAGCAAGAATTTTTGAACAAAAATTCCAAAAACTCTGACCGTGGCGATTCTAGGATAGCATCAGTACCACACTTGAGGTTCCTTAAGTCGGAAAAAATGCCCTCTTCGAATTTCTTCCTGTCAACAATCTTTCTTCCAAAATGCTCAAATTTATATACAATGCAACGAACAATATCGGTCCCCGTTACGAAGTATAAGTTGTTCCAATAAACACAGCTGACAAACCCTTCATCATGGTTCAAATAGTACCTTCGTATAACTTGATTTTCTTGCCAATTTGCAGGAGCGGTAGCTAAGAAGAACTTTAGGTCCTCTATTAGGCGCAACGACTCCTTTACATCAACTTGCAGATCATTATCGCCTTTCTCTTTCACATCCACTTGCCTATTGATTCTCTTATCTACAGGCATTTTTTGGATAATAGCTTCTCACAATGATGTTGTTTTTGAGTTGTCTGCTAATTATGGATGTAAAAACACCACTTGAATGTGTATTTGAATCAATATTGCCTGTCTCGTTGGTCTATAATTTTCTGTCTCTCGTCTACCGATTCAGGTAGATCGTTTTATGCTAGGTCAACCAAACTTGTTGTGGTTTTACTAAAACCGTTTCTCATGAACTGGTTTCAAGGCTAAGGAATTCCCTCCGCTTAAGTATTGTTGTAAATGTGTTAGTCTCATGTTTCAGATCTTGAATGTAAAACATGTCACAAAATCTCTGCGTTAAAAGTCTCGAACTTCAGCTGGTTTTGTGTAATATGTTTATATTTTGAGCGGCTATGGCTGCTTTCTGTTATGCCATGAATGCTCCAAATCAGGAAAGGCGATATTCTGGCAGAAGTGATCATACCAAATGATGCAAGCATTACGAAAAGAAAATACGGTATAAAGCCATCAGCTTCTTTGTAAATGCCTTATCCACGTAATGGTATCGCGTAACAAGCATGTATCCGTCTATCGTGGTGAAAGAAATCAAGAACGGTCAATCTAACGGAGTTTCTTGGAGAGACAAAATCAACGTACCAAGGGTTATCGATTTCCCGATAGAGCATGATAAAGTGACAACTAATAAGTTTCCTAAATCTCTACCTCCCTTCAAAGAGTTGATTCGTAGTCTCGACCTCTGCAAGGAATTTCGAAATGAAGAGGATGAATCTGATTATGTCTACAGTACCGTCAATCTGAGCAGGTGCGATAGAAAGTTATCTGATGAAAGTTTGAGATTAGATGCAGTTGAGCATGGGAACCTTTCAAAGTTAGTGTACGCTTCTACTGAAAAGCATCACTCACTGTCACCATTAACCAAAATTAAAGAAGAAAATGCTTATGAATTTTTGACAGAATTTTTCGCAACCTCCAAAAACTTGATTAATTGTATTTCAGAAATGCTGGAAAACTTTGAAGTAATAAGTAATGATAGAAACAAATCCAGTTGCGACATTCAGGCAAAAATAGACAGCAGTCATAATACTACATTCTCTCGCACGGACTTCCAGAGCTGGATCAAAAATATTCCTGATTTAATGTACAAGAATATGAGAGATGCTATGATCAAGTTTGCAATCACTCTTGACGAACTCAAGTCCATGAAAAAAGATTACGTAGGGGGATACGATAAGGTAGATGAAGTAGAAGAGAGTAAAGCAATAAGCCCCGAGTGTCCTACAGAAACATATTTATCTTACGGAATCAATGATGAAAAAAACTTAAAAGAATCTGCGGTTGAATATAATCCCATCACACATAACGATATTTCGAAGATAAAGATACGAAAGCTCTCAAGGTTGAAGTTGAAGAGCAGAAGAAACAAGAGAAGGGTCGAATGCAGACACTGCGGAGCTTCTGACACCCCAGAATGGAGAAGAGGCCCAGATGGATCTAGAACTTTATGTAATGCTTGTGGCCTCTTTTACTCTAAACTTGTTAAAAAGTTTGGGCTAGACCGAAGTGAGCAGATTTTGAGATTAAGAAAAGAGAATGATCAACTACAAGATCGAACAGTCCCGGGTAAAGATTCTTGATGGATTCGAAGTCAATAAACCTAAGCTGCACCAGTATTAGGGACATTCGTGTAAACAGTAATGTTGTGGTATATTTTGGGTACTAATGTAACTTCACCGGGGTATTTTCTTAGTAAAAAATACATAGCGAAATGAAATATCTCAAACGCTGGGAGTAGTAGTTTCTTGTGAGTGATATAAACTGTGAAAACTTATACTCAGTTTCTCTTGAGCCGAAACCAATCTGATTTGTCTGTTGGTAAGGAAGAAGAGACTTCAGCATAAGATTCAATGGGTTTATTGATATCCCTAGCTTTCAATCCCGTGGTCACATCATCTAACCTCTTTTCAGATATCACATTGTTTCCACCTGATAGCATTGTGCCAAGCATATTGGCTGGATGAGAACCTCTCCTAAAGGGGGGTATGTATTTGCCGACGGAAGAAACCGACGAATTAGACATGGTAGACTCAGCATCACTCTCCTGATGAAGGCTATTTGAATCTGGCCTCAGACCCTTCCCAGCGTAACGTTTCTCAGTGGGGCGTATTCCAGAGGAAGCAGCCATTTTTGTACTGCCAGAGTGACCACCAAGAATAGAACTATGCTCACTCATAGGAGATAAAAGGTATGTAGGAGCTTTGAAGTGAGGTCTTCTGTTGCCAATATCGCCATTCAAGCCAGACGATATCGAATGAGCTTGTGCCCTTCCATTTTGTAGTAAAGAAAACACATTATTCTGGGACTTTAAATCAGCACTACCAACATGAAAATCATCTTCCAAATGGAACACTTCATCATCATCGAGAGCCATGTGACCAACCTTTTCAGACAATGGACCAATTTCTGGAGACTTGTAATTCGGGGATCTCAAAAAAGGAGGAACATATTTCCCGTTGTGGGAAGGCAGCGAGTTAAGTACGTTCATATTTTGAGAAGGTGGAGGAATCGTTGTCGTTGCTGACGTGCTCAAGGCAAAAAAATTGGTTCTTTTGGATTTTGAGAACAGAGTTGACTTCTTTCTATGATGAGGAGCATTACCAATTGACCCATTTTGAATATCGGAGGGGTTTTGATGACGAACGTTAGAGTGGTCAGAAGACTTACTGTAATTCTTATGTTTACCGGCTGTAAAACTTCCAGGTTTAACATTCTTCTTCCAGGTGCGACGATGCTTTCCATTTTTCTTCCAATCCGAACTATGATGATGGTAATGATGATGGTGATACTGATTCTTACTCCCATTCAACCTTTGATCACTATACTTGTCCATATAATGATTCATTATAGATTTTGGAGTGAAGAAATCTTCTCTGTTGAATTTATTATTGACGTATTTTCCATTGTGGGATTGATTGTAGGAAGCAACGTTGAACGGCTTTCTGGTATTTCTAAACTTTAATCCGCTCCCACCGATCGGAATTGGCTTCAATTTTGTGTTAAACGATAATAATGCGTCAGCTCTTGGGTTGTGCACAACAGACCCATCATCCAGGTGATTTGAAGACCAATACGTTTTTGAGTTGGATGTGTCTTCGCTCTCTGCGGATCGAGGGGGCGAATTTTGAAGCGTGATGCTTCCAGTACCTTGTCCAACATTATCCAGATTGATGGCAAGTTTTACAGGAGAGACAGATAAAGAGGTGGCACCCTTATCATAATAATAATTGACCGCCTCATCAATGTCATCGTCCAAATCGTCCTCCTCTTCCTCCTCCTCCTCCTCTTCTTCTTCTTCTTCATAGTCAGTAGCCCAATACTCTTCATCAATAGTAAAGTGTTTTAATGTACTTAACTCATTCTTTAAGCTAGACAATTCACGGTTGGCTGGATCAATGTTTAAACAAAAACGTAGAACTGAAAACATTTCGCCACTCATTGTTGAGAAAATGTCAAATAGAGCTTCCCTATTACGAGCAAATTGAAGAAAAGCTTTGTCTGAATGTGTGGCCACCTTGAATGGATTTTTATGAAAGACTAAAGTCAACAATATGACACCGAGGGACCATAAATCAATCTTGGAAGCATCATACGATTTAATGTTTGGATCAAAAAGTTCAGGAGCCATATACCTTTCAGAGCCAATATCAAACTCATGCTCGTTAGTAATGATCTTTTCCGTGGTAGCTAAACCCCAGTCACATATTTTTATAGACCAGTCCTCGGCTATCAAGATATTCTCTGGTTTTAAGTCTCTATGAAAAACAAACCTGGAGTGGCAAAACTCCAAAGCGCTCAAAATTTGGATGAAGACATCTTTAATATCCTGAGAGGTTGCAGGTCCGTCCCCCCTTTGAATTGATTCGTATAAGTCTCCTCTAGAACAGTATTCGAATATCAAACATGAATCAAAATGATCATACAAAGTCGTAATGTTTGGATGCGTACCCAATAACTTATGAATTTTTATCTCCCTAGAAGCTTCATCATAAAGTCCTTTCATTATAGAAACATCAGAATGTAAAACCGTTGCATTTGACCGTAGCCTTGCAGGTGATGAAGATGGTCGTGAATTACCACCGTTCAGTTTCTTTTTATAGTCTAAGGGATATATAAACTTCACAGCCACGAGTAAGTCATTGTTTTGAACATCCTTAGCTAGTGACACTAGTCCATAAGAGCCCTCGCTGATGTCTGCAACTTTGGAATACTTGTTCCTTAGTAAATCGCCATTATCGTATTTCTCGTACTCGCTTATCATGATTTACCAACAAGAAACTCTTAATACTGTGGATTATGCAATGAATGATTATTTCTTTGAAGTAATAATCGAAATAGTAGAGAAAAACACGCTTATGTGCGCTTGATTCAACGTACCTAAGTAGTCACCTATCAGTTAGCCGTTGAAGTTCCGAAAAGGTAGTTTCTTGAAATGACGATCGTAATAGGATGTGGAATCAATATGCTAGGCTTTGTTAACCTTGTGTTGAGTCGTAAAGAAGATGAAACTTGGATTGACATAAAATGCTTTGTAAAACAAAAACAAATGCTGATTCAATTAAACAATATGAAAATGACAGTTATGTGTAATTATGGACAAGAAGTGTCAAATGCAATGATGGTCAATGAAGAGACAGCTTCACTCAAAAGTGCAAAGCTAATTATTCTTGTTTAGTTTAATCTGATAGCTACGATAGAATTCCTTTCACTTTAGCCGCCTTATTTGCCCGAAACTAACTTTGGCGTACTTTGAAGTATATTAGGAGCTTGTGCACAATCAAACTTCAGTGGTGAAGTACAATCTCTTAGGTCTCTATATTCTTGTAAACGATATGTGATGCTCTCTCTTTGCCGAATGATCACAAAATGACGACTTCGCTGGCTTGCTTGACTTTACGTGGTCCCAATCAATATATAAGGAGATCAATGTCGCGAACTCAAAAATCAATACGACATTTTGCCATTAGTACCAAAAAGAACTTGCATACGCAGCTTCAAACTCAATGATTGAGTTCGTGAATTGAGCTCTAAACAGGATGGATGAGCAAATTTCCACCTTCATTGCTGTAACAGGCGCAAAAGATGAGTCTGTGGCTAAGCAATTCCTTGATGTGACAAACGGAGACTTAGAGTACGCAGTTACGTTGTATATGGAAACAAATTCTCAATCTGTAAATGACGAGGATATCGCCACTAGGTTACAGCAGGAAACATATGAGAGTAGGAGTGAGGATGGTGTAAGAAATGCTGACACGAACATACACAGACATGAAACACTAGTTGACAACTACGATGGATTATTTTCACCCCAAAACCATCAATCAAGAGCAACAGATATATTTGGGCGTGGTAGAGTAGGAGTGTTCAATCAAAGGTTTGATGACGATGAAAACGATTTTTACCGGGAAAATGAAGCATTCTATGACGATGAGGCTTATCAGACTGAGGACGAAGTTATGGTATTAACAAGCGATGAAGAAAGCAATAATGAAAGGCCAAGGTCGAGAAGAAGAATCGATAGACAAAACCGTCAATCTGAACTAACACACACTCAGAGACGTTTAGCAAATTTGTTCAAACCCCCATTTGATATTATGTCTAAGATTGATGTAGATACTGCCAAAATTGAAGGAAGAAAGAACAGCAAGTGGATTCTTATTAACATTCAAGATTCTACAGAATTTCAAAGCCAAGTCATGAACAGGGATTTTTGGTCGAACTCAAGAATTAAAGCGGAAGTTAAACGCTCTTTCATATTTCTTCAATACCAGCACGATTCGCCAAATGGAATGAATTATTTACAATTTTACTCGACAGAAACATTTCCTCATTTGGCAATCTTGGATCCATTGACCGGAGAGAGAGTACACCAGTGGACCGACGGAAATGTACCAGGAATCGACGAATGGCTTGAAGATGTTGAAGGATTCTTACAGAGATTTTCATTATCGCTGAAATCAGGAAATCCCATAGTGAATCATCCAGTAAAATTCGACCCTAACATGTTAACTGAAGAACAACAGATAGAATACGCAATGAAACAATCAGTCGTTGAGAATGGGGGAAAGAGCCCCAATAATGCTATCGTGATATCAGATGAAGAAAATGAAATTAACTCCCCTGAATCGCCTGTTGTCTCGCCTGATCCCTTTGACAGCATAGAACCTGAAGAGCACCAAGAGCCTGAAGCAGGAGTTACTACGAGGGTGCAAATTCGATTTCCAAACGGTAAGAGATTGGTAAGGAAGTTGAATGTAGACGAAAAAATAATAAAACTCTATGAATGGCTCAAGTTCATATCAGCTAATGACCCAGAGATAAAAGGGCTTTTTAATGACTCTGGCAGATTTACACTTACAAATGTTTCGGACAGATCTTTCACATTAATCGACGCATTAGATAAGTCTATACAAGAAGGTAATTTGAAAAATGCAACTTTGTTATTGGAGAAAGAATGATTATATATATACTCATATAATTGTTTCAATGGATAAGATCAATATTACAATTCACCTGTGTTAAGCTTTGGGAACTTTTCTAGCCTTGGGATTTGGGGTATAATCAAGGAAGGATGTGATGGCCACCTTTTGCTTTCATGTGAAGTCTCAATATGAGGAGACTCCGGAGAAGGTAATCCCAAAATACGTCTGTATTTAGATTGAAATTTAGAGTCATATTCAATGTCCTTCTTTATGACTCTAGTCGAAACCTCATTTTCTTCGAAGTCTTGGCCAGGAGCAACTTTATGAACATCATCAAAACTGCCTTCATTACGTACCTCCAGCTTATCTCCTTGCTTAATGCTATCACTTTCAAACATATAATTATTCCTAATAAGATTAAGGTCATTATTAATTTCGTTATCCGATAAACCTTGGCAACCTAGTAACTTCATTCTCTTCTTGGGTGGGTATCCCACTTCTGACTTCACCAAAAATTTCAAGCTATCTAGATGCCTGTACTTGGCATCCGTGAGCTCTACTTTGTTTTTAGGGTAATATTCGTTATCAATGTAAAATTGACGGTCATGGCAGGTCACGAGGGGGTTGGATTCATCTTGAGACTCGTAAACCCTTTTCAAATCAGAAGGACTGACCAACGAGCGATAGTACACCCTTAATGACTTTGAGTTCTCCTCGCTAGTGTTAACTTTGTTGTATTCTTTATATAGTTTGTTTAGATCCAGATGCGTCTCGTTAATCAAATCTTGTTTGAAATTTACCAAATTGTGATAGTACAGTTTCCATATCAACTTTGCATTTCGTATAAAGTTAGCTTCAATTAGCTGTTGCTGATAATCCTTCTCGCTTAAAATGGCTTCTAAAGCTCTTTGGTAGGGTTTCAATATTTTGTCAAATTGTGGCCTAAATGGTAAAACTCTCTCCTCGGTCTCATTGGAATGACCAAAATTTTTGTCAAGCTCTAGGGGACTGTGAAGATTCTTTATTATCTCATTAAACTCATCATCATACTCATCGAAAGATTTAAGAATTCTATTTCGACTCCTTACTAAACCACTTTTCAGCAAAATTAAATCTTCAGTGTTGGTGTTGATGTTGTTGATTGTTTCTACCTCAAAATTATAGATCTTTGTCCAGTTTCGATCGTTCTCAGAAAGTTTATTTATATGATAGTTGAGTTCATCCAAAACATGGGTAATCCTAGAGACCCGTGCCGCAACATACTCTTTGCTGGCGGCCTTGAATTCGTCTGCCAAACTATCTTCCACTTTCTTCAAATCCTCAGTGGATAAGAGCGGTAACTTTTGTAGCGCATCCGGTCTGAAAGTGGAATCCTCTTCCTTCTTTTCAGACAGCGACATGTGTGCTCTAGTTAAGTTATTGCAACTAATTTTTTAAAATATCATCACTTGTCAATCGCTATGCTTTTTGCGATAATAGAAAAGGTCACTTATATGGTAGTGCGTACTACAATTATGAATACCGAGTTTGAACGGCTATCCTAAGAAAATCCTGTAACGTGTTACGTATCAAGTGATGGGCCTGTGGTATAAGAACCTGAATGGACTAAAAAACACCATGTATTGCCCCTACAACTTGATACATTGCACATTTATTGCAAAACTCGATCTATACCGAGATCACCATATAATTTTTACGAACTTAAACCTATTTGTGAAAGTACAACAAAACATATCTGTTTACATCTGTGTAAGATCATTTAACTAAAAAGATATTCAACGATCTTCTGCCCATTCATTTTCTCTTCTAATAGCAGCTTCCTCTTCAGGACTGAAGTCATTGACAATGTTGAAAGTCCTTCTGAGCTCTTCGGGACTTTTTCCTCTTATCATTTCTGCAACGATCTTACATCCTGAGTCCAATAAAGGTCTTATGTTCAAGTAGTTAGCAGCCTGAATGATCTCATAAAGCATTTCCTGGTCGACTCTCAAAAAGTTCTTGTCCCACTCGTCCACGGGTGCAGACTTGCGGGCATCATCATCATCGTCATCAGGAAAGACAGTACTTTTGTGGTGCTCGCACCACTCTAAGACCTTAGACAAAACATTTGCTCTGACATTGGGAATAGGAATTTCAAAATCTTCTTGTAATCCATCTGGATTTAAGTCGTTTATCATATTTTTGATTAAAACAGACTTCTCTGCAATTTTAGGTTCAACGGTGAACCTTTCATCATCTAAAGAGATGATAATGACTTTGGGCGATGTCATTGAGTGTAAACGAAGATATCAAAGTTGAGTTTCAACTGGACCAAGATAATTCTGCCTACGCGGGTGATTTAGTCATGATTGCCTTTTTTAATATGCAGTCACATAAGTAATTGTGTTTCCTTCCTACTTTGACTTTCAATTGCAAGATCAGTATATATATGCTTTGCTTTATGATAGAGACCTACATGGAGATAAGCAAAGTAAATGGGAGACAGTGAATTCCACTCATGTCATTGCTGTATTTGATTTGAGCCAATATCATTTTCAATTGAGTAAATGTTATATCCAAGTGAAAGCCAATAGATTCAAACTTACGCATACGCATCCAATCACAAAATCAGGTATCGGACTGGATTTTACATGAATGGGACCATAGGGTCGATTATTAATGAATCACTGTCAAAAGGTGTTGTTTAATATTTCGTTCACGTGATGATCTCAAAACATCGAGCTAAGAGCTTTTTGAAACATGTTGTTTCACTCCATACGTACTAGTAAGGAAGAATTGTTACAGAATGTTGGGGGTTCTTGTGACATAATATACATGAATGAAGATTCATTTGTACCTATTTGGCAAAGGTCCATAAACCGGAAACAACGAAAAGTGCTATAACGCCCCAAAATTTCGATACTTGAGACTTTTCGGAGTTTTTGAATATCTCTTCACGGCAAATGAAGACTTTGGAACTCGAGTTAGATACCTCGACATTCCCGCGTATCACGGGTAGAGTAGGAGCGATCATTTCAACGTGGCCCGATATATTTAACAAATAATCGTCTCTATCCTCAACGACCACGTTTTGAATATTCCCGAAAAAATCAGTGAGTTTGACTTGAGACGGATCTCTCTTAAACAAGTCAGTTCTAATTCCTGGGGTTGAATGGACATTCTCGTATGTGTAAACGTCGAACAAACTGTTCATGGTTTCCGTGGAGCTCTTGTTGATTTTTTCAAGATAATCCAATGTATAGTATGTGAACCTATCAATAACAGCAACTCCGATATCCAAGTCAGAATGGTGTGAATACGAAGACTCTTCAATTTTCGAAGATCCTACTGCCAAAATGTTTGGGGAGTAGAAACTCTCATACATAGTGTTAGCTTGACAAGTATCAATCATAAAAAATATCTCATTATATCTTCTCTTTTCATGCATTTGAGCAAAAGCATCGGCAATATCGTGGGAGCTAATTTCTTCTGCATCTTGAAACTTCAAAAATTCGTTTCCTCCATGACCTGTCAAATAAATGAAAATATTAGAGTTCTCATCTGTCAAAAGCCTTTTGGACCTTGGGTGATCGTCATCCCATCTGTCAGTAAGCAAACGTATGAAGTTTTCAACCGTGACTTCGTATCCACGATAATCTACCTCAATCAGATCACCATATAAGTCTATTGCTTGATCTTTGTTATTGAATATTGTTCCTGGAAAGGCGTTACGTGGATTACATGCGATATCATCTGAAAGCATCAATATGATTTGGGAGTCTGGAATACCTAACCTTTTCACAGTTCTGTACAAACTCAAAACATTGGCCATATGTCTGTAGTTGAACCAAAATCTTGATGTGGAAACAAGAACGGCCCAGTTGTTTGTATGTCTTGACTCATTTATCTCGTTTGCATCCAGAAAGTTGGTACGCTCTTCAAGAGCCACAACTAAACCTATGAATACTGTCAAAAAACTCAACCATGTTCTGAGAAATTTCATGGTACAGCTTTGATCGGATTATACACCCATATCTGTGTTTGTAAAAATAACCTTCGATCATGAACTTCTCAAAGCTCACGTGAGAAAAAAATGAAATTATCACTTTTAGATATTTGCTTTCTATACTTCTATAAATTTTACACAGTAAAAGCTTCTTCTTTCGGAGCGCAGTTTACACTCTCAGAAGCAAACTGATATGCTAAATTTTCAACCTTTGACCTCATTTTTTTGTCTGGACCGATCAACTTTTGTAACTCCCAGCGGATCCAAAGAGATCTTGATGAATAATGAAATGCAAATATCAAGTTTGATGCTCTTTTCTTATCCAACATCTTAAGTGCCTCGAAAAGTTTAGCCTCAAGTTCATCCGTCACCTCGTAATAAATGCCCGCCTTACGTAAAAGTTTCAAGTTAAGGTATGAAAGTTGTTTGTCTGAGATAGGTGAAGCATTATTAAAGTTTATAAAGTATCTGTTGTTCATCAGCCTGTATAATGTCTCAGCCTGAATTATCGCTTGTTTCAAGTGTTTACTTTCCGAAACTTTAGATATCACTTTGAATTTGGAGCATTTGTAATTGCTCGCAACTCTTTGTTGCCTAGATGAAAAGCGGTTAATCGTCAACCGGAAAAGAATCTGGCCTTCTTCTTCATGTTCTCTCTTAATCAAAAAAAAATCATCTTTATTGACTTGATATCCCCATACGTCATACTCTAAGCGAATCCAAGAAATTTTGCTCATAAAAATCTCCTTTTGAACATTGGTTGGATCTTCATAGATCGCACGGTCGGCATCTTGAAGTGACATAAAACCGTCAAAAGTTGTGATTTTCATATTTAATTCTTCGATGTGGTTTTGAACATTCTTAAGCCTACTATGCGTCTCCTGCTCTTGAATCCTCCTGATTCTTTCCGCCTCCTGCTTTTCTTCCATTTTTCTTCGCTTAGATTCCTCATCGAAAATAATCTTTTCTTTCATAAGCTCCTCATATGTCTTACCTTCAATCTTATAATCCAGTGGCAAAGCAAATAACGTAGGGACAGACTGAATACCAGTTCCTTTAGTGTTAACAACGTCAACCACATGACAATGGTGTTTCCCTTCATGTAATCTAAGGCCACGACCGATCATTTGGACCAAAAGAGGACGAGATTTGGTGGGCCTAGCTAAAAAAAGCGAGTCTATATTAGGAATATCAGTACCTTCTGTGAACACTTGGACGTTACATAAGACTTGAATTATGCCTTTTTTGAAATCGTCAATTATCTCATTTCTCTCGTATTTTGAAGTTTCACCTGTGACATACTGTGCATTAATACCTTCCCTTTGCAAAATTCCACAGACCGACATGCAGTGCTTTATATCAACACAAAACACAATTGTACTCTTGAAATTATACTTTTCTTTCAACTTGAGGTATGAAGTAGCAGTGATCAAATTGACTTCATGTTTATTCACTGCAGCAGAAAGGCCACTGATATCATAGTCCTCGTTTCTGACTTGCACATCACTAAGATCTATATCAACTCCAATTGTTGAAAATTTAATATCGACCAATTCTTTATTTTGAATCATGGTAAGTAAATCTCTCTCATACACTATTTCGTCAAACATTTGCCCAAGCGAGTTTCCATCGCTTCTCTCCATAGTAGCTGTAAATCCTATCAGATAAATCCTCAGATCTTTGGAATTTGCCTTGAAATGATTAAGGATTTTTAACCATGAATTCGCTGTCGCATGATGGCATTCATCAAGAATTATTGATTTGAAATCATCTGGATTATACTTGGAAAGTCTCAGAAGTCTTATTAATGTGGGAACTGAAGCAACTATGACGTCGGCCTCGAACGTAGGCTTGATCTTACGCATATCAATTTCAACCTTGAGGCCTGGATTAATTTTGGAAATTAAATCAGCTGCCTGCTTCACTAGTTCTTCCTTATGAGCTAAGACTAAAGTTTTATAGCCCTGGCCCTCTTGAGGTTTTAATTGAGGAATCAAATGAGAGAACACGACAGTTTTACCTCCCCCAGTGGCTAAAACAACCGCTGGACGTTTTATTCCTCTTGCAATGGCATCATGTACTTTATCAATCGCGTTTTGTTGATAGCTTTTCAAAGTGTAAGTCGAATACAGATATTTTAAGCATTTCAACAAGCAAGTCGCCTTCCACGCATTCCAATGACTCGCTCGATGATAGATCATGAAAACCCCTCGTGTCATTTAAACATGCTTCGTCATTAATAGAGTTTATAACTTTAAAAAGATATTCAATAATTGTAGATCGTTAGTATACTCAAAAATTAACTTCTATACACATCTACTCGCGTTCTCCTATGGATATTGTGAAAATATAAGTCACCGGAGTCATCTGCGGGTTCTACATTATCGGTAGTAGATGACGTATCTGGAGAGTTAACACTCAAAACCAAATAGCTTCCTTCTTCTTTGGTAGCATCGTTATGGGGTTTTATGAAGTAACCAGGATTTGTAGCTATAACTCCTTTTATAACTCTAGCAAAATACCTCAACTCTGAAGGACATATAAGAATATCAGGTAAAGAGTCTCCAAGTTCAGCTAGGCCAACATATGGAACCTCTATACTTGACCCACCAACATTTGTTTCCACGAGTTCGTCTCTCATAATCCCATCAACTAGGCTTTTGTCTGAGTCACTAAGTTCCGTTGATCTTGACTTATTAATTGAGCCTGGAAAGACTGGATAATATCTCCTTTGCTCAAAAATATGGTTGACAATTCTTTCGAATCTATTAGTAGACATTTTCAGTTTTTCGCCGTTAGACTTGTGAACTTCTCTCAAATCCTTCATTATATCCAAGTTAGAAGTACTTATCATTACTTCATTTAAAGAGAAACTACAAGGATTCGGCATGATTTTAACATTTTTGGGAAGTCCATATCTTTTACGGTCGAACGAATCCTGCGGGTATGAACAGTGTTTGATTGAGCCATCTTTTAAGGAGGGAATCAAAACAACTTGAATTCTCTGATTAATATTCTTTATGATTGGGGTAATGATTTTTTTGAAAACCTCATCCAAGTTTCTAGGTGCTTGTTTTCCGTCAGGAAAATTGAATTCTCCTTTGCTGACTGAGGTGTTTGTTATGTCAAGAAATGGTCCATTCAAAATAACCAAATGGGGTCTGATATTGGTATTTATTCTTTCAACCAAAGATTCAAATTTCAGATAGTTCAAGGTATGTTGGTTTGAGAAGGGACCTGAAGCTACCAATATTTTCAATCCTGTTTCTGAAGTCCACTCGCCAAACTCATCTAGCTCCCCCTTGGTAGATAAAGAGGTACCTAGTTCGGGTAATGATAAGATCTCCTCAACCACAAATGCTCTTCCTGTAGGGTTTTTCCCTCTTAACACAACTATTTGTCCCGGGAACAAAGAATATTCCGTCAAGTTGTTCAAGTCAAGTGGTATTCTTTGGCCAATTCCAGTTAATCTAGAGGTTTCTAAGAATAAAGTTGATGAGTTGAGTGACTGGTTCGCTGTCTGGTCGTATGTTGGTGAATCAGGGACTATTCTTCCACAGCAAACGACAAGTGATTGAGAGCTCAAACAAGGATTACCAATTTGTGCTCCGTCAATCAAGTTGTTGCTTTGAAACAATTGTGTCATGGAGTCTATTTGATCATCTAAAACATCAGCACTTTCCAAGAGCTTTGTTGACAATGTTCTAAATTTATACTTAGAGTTATCGATGTTTGAAACTAGCTTGAATGGCTTTATGGAGGTTGTCGCATCTTCTTCAAGACCCACAAAACCAACCGATTGTTCAACTTGCGGATTCAATGTTTCGATGACAACGTGCAGTTCCTTGGGTGGGCTGGATTTGTGATCCAGTGGTGATACCCCATCTGGAGATCGGAAGGTGTTATTTGCAGTGTCAAAATTGGCAGGTGATGATTCAAGAACTTGTCTCGGGGTTTCGTATGGTGTCAGGCCTTCTAACTTTTTCCTTTTCAAGTGAGGTGTGCTTGGGATGTTTGACCTCAATACTGGTTTTCGTTTGATGGAACCAGACTGGACATCACGCGCCTTTTTGATTGAAGGAGTATTCTTGTTAACCAACGTGGATTGTAGATATTCTTGAAAACTTTCAAGGTTCTGTACTGTTAAGTCCAAGTCTTCTTGAACCTTCGATACATTGTAAGTTTCCCAATTCACGTATAGGTCATCCGTGGTGATATGAAATATTTCTTTCAAAGATAACAATTTATCTACTACCTCATCCTTCACAAACTCAGTTGGCGCAAATACTGATGTTATATCTTTCCTAGTGGTACTATCTACCGTCATCTTCAAAGCTATCACGTTGATGTGTGCTCCCGTAATTTTGGTTTCTCGAATGTCTTTTGACGCGACCATAAATAAAACAATATTACACCGCGTTTCGCAGTCATAAAAATGGCTAACGAATATACAGTACAAAATTATATGATGTACATCAACATAAATTTATGAAATAAGATGAAGGAACTATACACAATTACTCAGTTTCCTCCTTATCGGCAGAGGAAGCTGAAATGGCCTCATCACTGCTGCCTTCATTGTTGGCCGTGGTCGCTCTTGGGACCTCAGACTCTTCTATAACCTCACTTGAAACTTCACCAGTTTCTTCCCTGATACCATCAGCTTTGGGTGCATCAGTTTCAGCCCGTTTGTTAGAGGAGTTTTTCCTAGACTTCTTTCCACGATTGTTCTCATTAAAGCTGTTGCGTCTTTTGGTTACGTCGTTAACTCCAAAACGTTTACCATTCTCTCTCATTTCTTGAAACGTCAAAAGAGACATCTTCTTAAGCAAGGTTTTTTTGTCAAAGTTTTCTGAGTTTGCATCCACAATACCTTGTGGATAACTAACCTCTATGGCACTCAAAAAATGATCGGCATCTTCTTGGGTTGCGAATTCAACATCAACGACACCAAAAAATACCTTTTTGGCCCTACTTTTGATTCTACGAACTGATCTTACCTGTTCTTTGGAAGGCAACTTGGGAATTATCTTGGAAGAGAACCATTCTTCGAGATCTTCTTGAGTAGTTTCCTTGGGAAACCCCTCGACATGTACTGAATTTCTCTTTCTCGTATTTTTCAATTCACTGAGTTCCTTTAGGGGATCTTTCCTTCTGATCATATCTTTATTTTGAGATAGCATCAACTTTTCTGATGCTTCAAGTGCACGGATCACCTTTTCCTCTGGTCTGTATTGTCTCATACGACTGAAAGTTAAAATAGTTTTCAACTCAACCCACCCATCATTAGCCTCATATATCTTCCACAAAAACTTATCTGTTTGCAAGTTACTGTCTGAGAAATAAAACTCGACTTGACTTCTGACCTTCTCTTCAAAGTCATCTCCATTATATACAAAATCAGTCATACTCAAAGTTGTATAACTTCAAAATCTCAAACATGGCACTCATATTCGTAGGCATAAAAATCTATGCCTTAGGCCATCGACCAATAATTTTAGTCTCCTGCACGACCGTTCCAAAACTGAGAATCTGTGTTCGAGGGCCTCTATCCCTAGAATAAATTAAGCGTAATGTTAAGATTTGAACAGAATTTTGTATTCAAAACATAAAAATACAACAAGAGCTGATCATTACAGCCACTATTGTAGTCTGTCTCTCCAGCTTTGCCAAGCCCTCTCAAATTTCATGCCTACGAGTGAGTGAGAGCTTTTTGCATTGTAATCGCAACGAACACGAACATCAAACCCGTACAGTGGGTTGCTCGGTCTTGTTATAGATCTTTTCAGCCCACCCAAACTCTTTATATATTAGTTGATGCTTCAATATAGGCTGCAAATTGTTTGCGTTCATAGTACTGCGTATAACTTCATCTTGTCATCGTTCTAACTGAATTTGAGACTTGATGATTCTTTCAATTTTGCAAGTTTATGCTACCTCGAGCTCAAATAAAGAGGTGCATAATCAAACTCGGTGACATTAGAAGGAAAATGAGCTCATTTCCACAACCTTCTACTGAACGTCAGTCTCAGCTAATTGAAAATTACGAGAGAATTTCAAGTGAAGTGAAAAGTCTATCGATGAAACATCGTAGAGAGCCTGCTCGTCTTGTTGCAGTATCCAAACTAAAGCCCTCTTCAGATATCATGGCCTTATACAATGCCGGAGTGCGCCATTTTGGAGAAAATTATGTCCAGGAGCTTATTAGTAAGGCCGAAGAACTACCCAAGGACATTTGCTGGCATTTCATTGGAGGTCTTCAGACGGGAAAGACCAAGGATCTAGCCAAAAAGATCAGCAACCTATACGCTGTAGAGACCGTTGACAATTTGAAAAAAGCTCAGAGATTAGAGTCGGCAAGAGCATCCATTAACGGAGCAATAATTAACGTTTACTTGCAAATCAATACATCTGAGGAAGAACAGAAGTCTGGATTTAGCTTGAACAATTTAGATGAAATTTACGAAGTGATTGATTTCTTTCAATCTAGTCAGTGTAAATTTTTGAATCTTGAAGGATTGATGACAATTGGTTCATTCTCTGAGTCTACATCGGACGATGAGGAAAATAAGGATTTCTCTCTACTTGTGGACATTAAAGAGAGGCTTGACAAGAAGTATGAGATTGATTTGGAATTGAGTATGGGTATGAGTAATGATTTCAAGCAAGCCATCAAACAAGGAAGCTCTAGTGTAAGGGTGGGCTCTTCAATCTTTGGTGCACGCCCTCCCAAGTACTGATTTTGCTACTATGCATCGTTATTTATATTATGATTGACCGTCTTGTTGAGTTATTATTACCTTGAATGTGAGGATGAATAGGTTTCTTATAAAGTCTGTTTATTAACTTGGTGGTAAATAGAAAGAGCAATAACTTAAAATACATGAGTCGATTTCACAAATCCAAAACGGTATTGAATTTTTTACTTCTTGAAAAGCTTCTTCAAAGAGGATTTCTTCTTAGCAGCTTTTCCATCTGTTGAGTCATTCACTTTATTCAAATTGTGATCAGACACAACGTTGCCATTGTTTGATTTCTCGCTTGTATTGCCGTCGGTGAGATCATCAGCTTTTTTCAAAAAAGTATTCTTATTTTCAGAAGCTGCAATTGGATTTCTCTCGGTAGTTACTGCGTCTATATCGTTTTCAGGCTCCGCATGTTTATTATCGTCAATAGTCGAAAAGACCTCTTTTCCATTCTTATCATGAGACTTGATTATGGAATCACCCTTCTCGTGCACTTTTTCCAAATTTTCAATCTGTCTACTTTCTGCCTCTTTCAATTCCTGTCTCTTTTTGTTCAATAGTTCATTCTTTTCGGTGAGAAGAACATTTGGGTCTTTTTTTGAGGCGCTTTCTGATGACAATACCTCCCCAACTGCTCCGGAGGAAGATGAGCTTTTGGTTACTGTATTAGTATTATTGTATTCTTGATTAAATCCAGATGCTTTGTTGCCCAGGTTTGTTGAGACAGAAGAAGAATAAGAAATTGGAACCGGAGCAATCTTCTCATTGACTGTTTCCGGGGTCTGGGAAGAGATTTCTCGTTTTTCATTAAATTCTGAATTAGCTTTCGAGGCAGTAGACGTTGCTTCCCTCTTTCTTCCACTTACTAAAAAGTTTTTCGCTTCTATCAAGGAATTCAGTGATGAGAAGCTCTTCCACAAGCTTATTTTGTTTGAGGAAAAGGTAAAATTGGTTTCTGATTTCTCGTTTACTTCGCTAATCTCTCCTGGGCTTCTGAAAGCATTTGATAACCTAGTAAGGACTAGATACGAGATCAAAAATCCGTGTTCAGTGAGAAATAACAAAATTATCAAGCGAACGTTTGAAGAAACATTGACACTTGCCTTATCCAATGCGAGCTTTCCCAAAGTTTTGGGAGGTTTAGTTCCATGACGGTAAAAACACGTAACAAGAGGAGATACGATAGAGGACAACCATGTCAAAAGAAATAGAGCGCTATTCCATGGATGGATTGTCGTTACAACTTGTGGGACTGGGGGACGGAAGTACTTGCCACTAGACAATTTCAAAGTATCAAGCTTGAAAGTTAACACAGTAAATATGATAGAGACCAATGGAGCTAAAGACCAAACAGGGCCAAATAAAATCAAATATCCATACAATACAACTACTCCTCTGAAATCGTTGTTAACATCATATTCAGGAAGTTCAATCAAAGAACGAACATTATCAAGCCATTCCTTTTCTTCCGGCGAGTCCTGGCGTTTTTCTTTAGACTCTGTACCTTGAAGCTTTGATTTCACAAACTTTGCTCCATGCAACAATACAAGCGGCAAAGCATATTTCATTATAAGCTGTATTATTTGATTTGTAACAACAAAATAGTTAAACTGAATGTTCAATCTCTGTTGGTTAATTTTAAAATCATCCAGTCTTTTCAATTGAGTCATGTACTTGTAATAGAATCGGCTTTCATTTAAATTAGAGCTTAATGTGTTCTTGAAGTCGGTCAAGTGTGGCTCAACTAAATGAGCAAATGGAAGATAGATGAAGGAAGTGATGATCAAAGGCATATAGCTAGTTAAAAAGTTTAACACAAAAGACTTGATTAAAACTGAGTTTTCACGAGCGTAGAAATCATCATGCTTCTCCCATAAGATGACCTTACTAGCCACTTTATTATATACTATTGTCAAGATAGGAACAAACGCAGATATAAGGATCGTGGGTATTAACGTCAAGAAAATCTTTCCTGGCCCATCATAAATCTCAGACAAGAAAATTTCAATGAAAAAGCATAACAACTGGAAAGATATTAATACGATAGTGAAAACAAGCGCAATTGGAACGAAAGATAATTGCTTAAAAAACCTCACACCATCAGATTTGGTATTTTTTAACTCGAGCTTTCTTTTCTTGATTTCTGGGAGATCTGGACCCTCAGGAACGTTAACCTCAAAAAGATTTACGAGCTTTTTCTCCTTTCTCTTCCAAGATACTATGAACAATAAGCCCCAAGTCAAATTAACTAGGGTGTAAGTCAACAGAAATGTCAGTTTCAACTTCAAATAAGAAGTAAGACCTAGCACTGCCAATGGTACAAGCCATAGCGTAAAGGATTTGAGAAATTCAAAATAAATAGCAATTTGGACCCCGAATTTGTCCTTAATAGACGCGATGCTTTCCTTGCTTCCGAAAATACTCTCTCTGGCATCGTCTTTCAAAGTGGATGCCTCAAAAATCTCCGTGACAGGGGTGACACTCTTAATGAAACTCCACTGCCCAAACGCAGGCGTAATTCCAACTCCACCAAGCTCGTCCGAAAGAGTAAGGTATTCATAAATCGCCCGGAGATGATCCGAAGGAGCAGCCTTTGCAGTGGCAATACGCCCCTCAACCGCATTCTTCAACAAATCAGGAGAAATCAATTTGATGAAAATTAGCAAGCTGGTGCTAGCATCAGAACCTTCCCTGACTTGTGTTGCAAATCCCTTAGCAGTGAGTCTGCTCACCAAACTCTCCAATTTGTCTTCCTCTGACTCGGCAAGTTCAGTATTTTTCAGCACTAGGTGCACCAGCAAGACAAAGTCCGGCTCCAACGACTGTATGGGTGCACTCATTGTTTATTGAATAGTCTTCTGCTGGTCGCTTTATGTTAAATATTATTAAATGCTCGGATTCAAAGAAGTCGCCAGCCTTATTTACGGTATGCGAGTATGCTCGCCTAACTTGCCATTAGCTTGAAATTTGCGACTTAACCTGCAATTCCGTAATGCTTTGTTCCAAGATGAGCGATCATTGCTATTGAGCAGAGGCTGAGCAGTTACTAGCAACGAGGCCACCGTTGGAGTAGCTCGAGCATATGATGATATAAATTTTCTCTACGATATAACTGAGGTTCAGAAGGGGAGACCGTTTAATCCGGACCAAGCACTAGAGTATATAGAAACACTTGCCGTTGTAGCATTATAGGACCTCAATAAGTACCGGGATTGCGCCACCCCAATGCTGAGTACTACTTTGAGGGCAATCGAGAAGTTGCAGCAACTATTTTGCTATCTGTATTTGTAGAGGTAAAGCAGAGCAGCATGACGAGGCATAACAGCGTAGCGAGGTTTGTTGCTCTCCGAGGTACTTCTCGAAAATGCGTGTTTCACACACAACGAGCGCCCGCGCACCAGGGTTCCAGATCGATCACATGACGCGGGGCCCTGTTGCACTTCTAGATAAGGTGCAATCCCTGCGCATAAGGTTCCACAATGATCTTGAAATGAAACCGCTAAAAAGATACATCTTCAAATGATAACAGACGTAAACTCACAACTGAAAAATAGATCGCATGACTTAGTACCACGGTGGCGTTTCGAGAAAAGCGACATATTTACTGTTCGGACAACAACAAAAATTGAAACTAGAAAAGACTGCATCAGCATTATTCTGCATACTCTGTTGGACCGTGGCTATACAACGTTCAACCCAAAACTGTGGTCATCCCATAGTACATTGAAACAAAGAAGACCATGTTTTTGAGAAACTTTTCATCCGAGATGACAAGAAAAAAATCTCTTATTCACCCATTGAAATGACAAATGTCACTTTGATTCCAGTTGTACTATTTCATGATCCAAGTTCTTCATTCAGTCAGTCATTTGAGTAGAAGATTGGGTAACCCCCTGGGTTGTTCCGCTACCAAGTTTCTCTTGTTCAATCACATCAGAAAAAAAAAATTTCTTTGTGATAACATCGAACACCTCCCACTAATTCAAATTAGATGGCTAGCTTTACTTTCAGATTCAATTGTCTTTATGCTACTTATTCAAAGATACGTTGCGGTCTCAGTGTTGGTCTGAGTCTACATACGGTGTTTGTAGGACATTTTTGTTGTCGTGGTCTAAGAGATTCATGTGCCGAAAATTATTCATACTTGTATTTTGAAGACATATATATCGTGAAGCCAATATACTGATTTTTCTCACCTCCAAAGTTTACCAGTCGACGTAACTTCTTGAGATCAATCTAAACACTCTTATTCTTCCTGACTTGAAATCACCAAGCTTGTAGCTCTCCTTCTTGATATTTCCAGAGCTGTCCTGCTCAACAACTTTGAATTTTTCCTTCTTGGGGTCAAACTCTATTATCACAGCCGAGTAGTAAGCCTCACCTTCTCCTAGAGCAACCATTTTGCTCGAGCTCATCAAATTTTTATGGACATGGAATTGACCATTTTTAATCCAAAGAATATCCCCTGGTCTTATCTCATCAATTTTGGCTATGTTGCTATTGTTGATGTTCTTGTAAATAGTCACACCGTAAGACTTATTCCCTATGGGCTTCAAAATTTTAGTCTGACCCTTCAATAATAATGTAACCAAGTTTTCTGCCAGCTTCGAATTGACTAATGAAAGGGCCCTCTCGCTTATATTTGAACTGTGCTCGACATGAAACTTGTCTAATAAATCCTTTCGGATGATGGGGATCTGCTTTGTTATATAATTGGTAAGCTTGACAGTGGATCGTGGGTCATCCTTCTCATACTCTAACTCAAAAATAAGTTGAGACAAATCATAGAACAATATATAATAGTCACAATAATTCAATACACGGTTTCCCCTTTTGACAATTGAGTTCAAATCAACCTCGTAGATCAAATCTATACCTGCTTTTTCTGCCAAAATATCGGGCAAAGCGCCTTTGAGCCACCAGCTTGAATTCTCATTGATATTAGCAAGTTCGAATTCTAAATCATCGTGAAATTGTTCAGCTTGGCTCCTCTCAATGCTCAGTCTTCTCTTGGAGTTGGTAGACTCTAAAGATCTACGCTGTGAACCAATAGATCCTCCTGTCCTTGTCTCAGCTATTGAAGAACTAACGGAATTTGACCAATCGGTGGTAGCCCTCTTGATGGAAGCAGCACTGGGAGGAAGTGGAGCTGGAGGAGCATCTTCTGGAATTGGAGGAGGAGCGGATCGTTTATGGGAGGGCATCGTGTGAGCCCTGTTCGGAACGGGGGGGATAAATTCAAATTCGTCACCTCCTTCCTCCTCTAAACCACTGTCAACTCCACTTCCTTTTTCTAGTTCATCACTATCGTTAACATTATCGTGCGTACCAACTGCAGCGCTATGGCTTTTATTGGAAGATATCGACGTGAATTGACTAGATGTCGCTTTGTCGTTGTATTGCTGAGAATTAGAGGTAGATTGCGAAAGAATTGGAGTAATTGGAACTGTACTTGGAACTGGTGGTGCACCACGTGTTTCTGGTACCGGAGGAACACTTGAGGTTGGCGGTGGCATCTGATCAAAAGATCCGGTTACAGGGATAGGTGGAACTACCTCGCTGGGGATGGGGGGTACTTGTTTAATGGTGGATCCGCCCTCGTTGTAACCTGAATGGACTCTTGGATGATCTGGGACTATCGGAGATGTTGGAGGAAGATTAACAGGAAGGGATGGTGCATCGTTGGTGACGTGTGCATACGGACCTTTCAAAATTGAACTTTCATTCGTCCTGCTTTTAGCTAGATCTGAAAGATCTTCGTCCGCATCATAACCAGTTGGCTGAGATTCTATTGGATCCTTTCCTAAGTCAATGTTATCATTATCACGAGCACCAACAATTGACGAATCCAAAGGTCGAGAAGCTGGAAGAGGTGGTGGGCCGCCAGTCACTTTATCGTCAGAAAGTCTACTTTCGGACTCAGAGAAATCATCGTCCTCTGGTGGAGGGGTGGAGAACTTGTTACCTGAATCTACCTCTGGGAGAGTTTCTGATGCATCCTCAAAGTCATCATTGGGAGATATCGGTTCATCTGGCTGTACTAACTTGGCTTTATTCAAAGAATCGGGATTTGCGAATGGTAAGACTGGAACGGCCTTTGTTGATGGCAGCTGTACTTCGCTCTCATTGCCCTTCCGATCACTCGCCATAGACTGTCTATGAGAGACCGGCTCTTCTTTGCTAACTTGTTTCGAAGATGTGCTACTTCCAAACTGAGGTGCTAATCCCATCATTCCGAACATGTTTCTACCTCCTGATATCTTCGCCATCCTTTCAACTAACTTTTTCCTTTTGAGTTCCTCGTCCTCTGATTCTTCATCTCCCAGTACATTCTTCTCATCATAATCCTCATTCTGTCCTGTAATTGGAGTTTCGTCACTATCCCCATCTACTTCTTCTTCGTCTATTGCTCCTCTCATCTTCTCCTTCCTTTCATCTACGAATTCCTCATTACCTGCTCTGTTTTTTGCGGTGTGGTGATCTTGGTGCGATTCTTCTAATGGCCTTTCCTCGATATCCAAAGATGCACGCACTTCTCCCTTATGGGATTCTTCTTCTTCCTGTCTCTGCCTTCTCAACTGCTCTCTTTCTAATGCGGCTTTCTTCTTCTCTTCCCTCTTTTTCACAGCTGCATTTTCCCTTTCTATTTCTTCCTGTTGTCGCTTTTGAAGCAATGCAATTCGTTCTTTCAAGCCTAATTGAGGACCTTCCTCTTCCTCGACATCGTTCTTTGTCGATTCGTTGACTATTTCTGCATGACTTGAAGCTTTGTCATTGCGCCCGTGGCCAATTATATTGGACTCATCCCTTGGCTTAACTTGTGGGATGTAATGTGATTTTCCCGAAGCTAAGAACTGTTTTTTTATGCTGTAGGGATCGTTGACTTTCTGAGATGGTAATGACGGAACAGGTACCTTAGCGTCATTGGCATTTTGGGCATTTTGGGCATTGTCCTTTGCGGCCTCAAAATTAACGCTTTTCGTTTTGAGAAAAGCAGTGCTTTCTTTTGTTTCTCCTTTGGTCGCAGAAGGAGATGTGGGAGAAGCGATTGACCCCGCCAGCCCAATACGATTCTCAGCATTGCTATCAAGGTCGCTCTTTTCGTGAAGCACGGTTTGTTCCTGGGCAGCTGGTTCGGAAACTGACGCATTCGACGAGGTAATTGGCTCATCTTGCAAGATTGTGACAAAGTTTTTTGGGAACATGCCTGACTTGTCTCCGTATGATCCCGAATACCACTCTTCATCCTCAATTTCATTCACCGTGATCACTTGGCCTGGTTCGAAATTCAAATCATCTTCGAACTCGGACTTATACTCATATAGCGCCTTCACCTTGAAAGGTGTCTTATTCTCTGACATCTTTCAAAAGTTTGGATTTCGAATTAATGTTCGTATTATTTGAATCAATCTATCGACTACGCCATGATCTTGTAAGGGTTGTAAGCAGAACTCTATTTTGTGTTGTAAACAATATACAGGATTATGAACGAGGCCGTGTTATTTTTTATCTTGCAACATTGAAACTCTTGACGGAAACTTCTAAAGCAGCATGTCTCACGGTAGTCAACTGTCAAAACCGTCTTCCTCCACAGTCATTATAAATGAGAAAGTTCTCAGAAGTTTTGAGGCAGTGAAAAGATTCAACTATCACCAAGAGGCGAGCATAACCTCATTAGATTTTGATGACACAGGACAATATTTGATCTCTGCTGGAGTGGACAAATCTATTCAGTTATACGACGTACATAAAGGTTCTCATCAAAAGGACATACAGTCACAGAAGTATGGAGCACACGCTGCCAGGTTCACCCATCATGAGTTGAACTGCTTGTATGCTTCAACTCCCACGGAGAAGCAAGAAGTTGACCACGCGATCAGATACTTATCGTTAGAAACCAATCAATACATACGGTATTTCAAGGGACATAAAGATCAAGTGCTATCTATTGAGGTTGACCCTTTGCATGACATTTTTTTGAGCTCCAGTCGAGATCGCTCAGTGAAGGTTTGGGATTTGAAATCCCTGACACCGGTGGGAAACTTAGACGTGGGCCAAGTTTGTGTGACAGCTTTCGACCCTCACGGTTTGGTTTTTGCAGTTGGGAAGTATCCAAATCCCAAATCCCAATCAGGCAATGGAACTATATCCATTTACAGTATGGCTGTCTTCGATAAGGGACCATTATTAACTACACAAATACCTATATTGCCGAATCAGACTTGGAATAAATTGGAATTCTCAAATACAGGTAAAATGATTTTAATATCCACGGACTCGCCGGAACATTACCTTGTAGATGCTTTTCTGGGTCAATTGTTAACGGTTCTCTGTACTCAGATAGATCAGAGAGAGAAAAGGTATATGAAATTTGAGTATCCTTTTACCGGTTCTGCTTGTTTTTCTCCTTGCGGTAAATTCGTATTTGTTGGATCCGCTCATAGTACTATCTCATTATTTGATTTAAATGATGTGAGAACTACCGATGGTGGGAATCACATTGTTACCCAGAATGATAACCCTTCGACAATGACGCCTTTCAAGGTACTAGATTCAGAAAATGGCATTCCAAAGATTATGACTTTCGATCCAAAGTTGTTCACATTGGCTACGGCTGATAATAGTGTAATTCTTTGGCAACCCAAGCAACAAAATGTATAATAAACTTATAGAACTATTTCATATACAGGCAAAAGGAAAAGTATTATTTTATGTGAGAAGATATTGTACGAATTTGAATTGTTTATGCTGAAGCACCAGGCATGAAAAGATTTGGGCGACCTTTGGCGTTGCGGAATGCCTTGGGTAATAGGAAACCATATGTAACCTGTTCGCGCTTATACGGGAGAACTATTTCACCAATTCACAATCACCTTAACGTGCAGATCCAAAAACCTAGCATATCATCGTTCAACGATATCAAAGTAAGCTACCCAAACTCTGACAGCTTCTTTCAAGTGAATTATCCTTCCAATTTTATACCAAGCTATGCTAGGGAAGATATCATGGCTCCGTCTCCCACAGATATCAAGGGGATAGATGCTGCTGCTTATTCACATATTCATAAATTACGGTTGACAAAGACGATGTCATCATTAACTAAAAACAAATACTTCACTCTACATTTCTTTCCAAAACTGCATTTCTTGTCAACATTTCGAAAATCAAATGTTGCGTACACGTTCACTAACAAAGGTGGGTATAAATTGAATGATCCAAATCTTGAAAAATGTCTAGAAGGCTACAGAGGAAAACTAAGCTCGCTCGATTTTTTCAAAAAGAATCTTTTCCCTCTAGACATTGCATTTCGCCGCTCTAAGTATCGAAAATTGATAAAAAGGCTGCTTTTTTCATCACTTCACAAATTTGTCACTACGACTTCACAACTTGAGCAGGTGGCTGGCATCTTTCACTTTAAACTAGTTGTTTTTCCAGCAAAAAATTACGACAAGAAATTAATACAAGAGCACATGGATGAGTCGATCAAAATCTTGTTGAACGATAAGCATTTTCAGTCCATACTATATCAAATAACAAGAGTACAAAATAAAGCTTATAAGAACGGCCCAAATATAAAGAAACATATTAAAAAGAGTCATACGTTGGGGTACGAAAATGTGCCTGGTTTTTATCCCAAATTACCATTTCTTCATAAAAGAAGAAGTGTTTAAAGATCGTACCATGAGGGAAGTCTGGTCTCGAATGAAAACGATGCGTCATCAGGACTAGTATATTTCAATGCATGTAAATAAATATTCAGTGCACCTGATTCGCTATCTCTATCAAAGATTTTCCTGTCGCACCCGGGACACACCCGATTGAACTCATCTTTCAACAACCTGATGTGCTCTTTGCGAAGATCTCTTAGTCTATGAATGTCATTTTGGATCTCTTGATCGTTATAAAAGTTTGTGAGTTCCAAAACATTGATACATGTATCCCCGTCTATATCAACACTTTCGTGAAATTTTCCAAAATCGGGAAATAAAGATAATACTCGATCGTAGAGAGTTCTCTCAATTTTGAGTTTTAAATCGGTTAACTCGGATGATTCTTTCGGTGAAATGTATAAAAAGTCATTTGAAATAGGGTATCCCATCACCTTCAAATGAATTCTGATTTGATGCATCTTTCCCGTCAACGGCTTGCATAATACGATGCTTTGATCAAGCTTTTCATCGTACTTCACCTGTTTAAACAAAGTTGCAGAGTTCACCGGAAGATTTGATATATTTGAATTCATGAAATACCCTCCACTGTTCAACGAGAAAACTGGACATCTCACTGCAACTTCTTTCTCCGGGAACTTCCCTTCAACTCTAGCCAAATAAACTTTGGAGACTGCTCCGTTTTTCTCTTTCACTAATTTCAGATACTTACCAGCAGCCTCTTTATTTGTAGCTAATATTAATACACCAGAAGTAGGTTTGTCAAGTCTATGACATGGCCAAATATTTGAAATGCCCAAATCGTGCTTCAATATTTCTGTGAGAGTATTGTACCTGTACGCTCCAGTTGGATGGGTCGCTATCCCAGAGGGCTTGTTGACAACTAATAAGCCTTCATCCTGAAATACAATCGGTATATCGGTCAACTTCTGGTTGGCATATTTAGTGTCTTGATTTTTGATTTCCATGTAAGGTACACTAGGTTCATGAATATGATTAACGTTGTAGATTATATCATGGCCCTGTATTTCTCTGTCTCTCAAACTCTCGAGTCCCTTTACTGAAGTCCCTCCTTTTTTTCCTGAGTCAGCAATCACATATAGTTGCCCCTTCCGGATTTCCTCCTTGATTGAATCAGGATTCTGGCCCAATTCGCTAGAGAAGATGTCAATGAGCGTTCTTCCTATCCACCTCCCTTTAACATGAGTTTTGAACCCATGATAATAGGGCTGAACTTTTCTGAGTCCATTCTCGAATAAATACACCGGACTAGCTGACATGCTTCATGGCCATGTGTCAAATATGTAATTTCTTTCTTCACTCAATATCAATTTTCACTTCGTGTAGAGTAGATCTTCGCGATGTCGATTTTGATGAAGTACCATTTCGAATTCCCTACCAGCAATGCAAAGGTGGAAATGAAGTCACACGGAGCCAAGTATCTCCTATCTTATTGGTGTTATCGATGTTACATCCCAAATTCGCAATCAAGATAAAACGTTTATTAAAAAAGTACCATTATCGGCCAAGCGAATGCAAGGGTACATTGAATAGTACACAGGATATATATGATTTAAAAAATGGCGTTGACAGGTGGGATTGTTCCCAATCTTCAATGAATTGAATTTTAACTTATTTTTGTTTCTAGAGCAACTGTTCGATCAAGAACTGGCAAGTACATTTGCTTTATTTTCTCCAATGACATTCCCAGCAGGGTCGTATTCACAAACGATGTACTTCTTCCAACCTTCTGCTGAACAGTCCTTATAAGCACATCCTACTTTTGTAGAGCCCTTCCAAACGAGTTGCGTAAAGTGATCGTACGTATTTGCACTAGAGTACGAGTATGATTCTCCTTCGTCATACCAAGCCTGAACCGCAGAAGACCCGGTGCTAAAACCAGCAGCTAAGTTTTCGCCGAACTGACCGTGAGTATGTGTCAAAACGCCAGAACAATCGTAGTTTTTAGCATTGTTAGCGGCATAATTATAAGTGTCGACGTCCCATGACAAATCTCCCACCTGGTGTATAGCCCTATACTTATTGTGTGCGTTTAAAATGTCAATGGCGAAGTCCTTGTCAATTCCTTTGATTTGATTAATTGCATCATAAACCCCAGAAGCAGATGTAGACGACGAGGTGGATCCACTATCATCTTGCGATGTAGTTGAAGTGGCTTCATTATCGGTTGTACTGACTGTACTGGTCGTATCAGTAGAACCGCTTCCCAACAATTCTGCAAAAAGTCCAGAATCTTCTGTAGCACTGGGTTCTTCAGTACTCGAGCTAGCAGGAGCGCTAGCCACAGTGCTAGCACTGGTAGTTGTGGTTGCATCTTCGCTGGATGAATCGTCATCACTGCTTCCGAATCCAATTCTGTCGAGAAAACCCAGTACAAACGAGTACCAATTTCCGCCCGATGAAGAAGACGAAGATGAAGATGGGGATGAAGCTGAGGCTGTACTAGCAGCCGCAGCTGGTGTTTGTGTTGCTGGCGTTTGAGCTGATGCTGTCAGGCCTGCGTACTTTTCTCCAGGGTGCAATAATGTAAACAAAGATCCATCTGATTTGAAGACCTGAGTTGCGGTCTGCCAAATTGTGACCACTTGGGGTGCTGGAGCTGCTGAGACAAGTTGCAACAGTCCTAAAACTGATCCCACGACAATCGTCCCACTAACTTTCATTATGGTCAATTCACAATTTTATTTCCTACTTTTCTAATAGTGCTTTTATGCTCGGGAATCTTTCACAATTTTATATAGCTTGGAATTTATGCGTCAGTGAAGCAATGCTTAATCCCCGCTAGTGAATACATTGTGTGCCACTTGTAAGCCTCTGTCAAAATTTTTGACTTCCTGGATAATGACTTTAGCTGCTAACAATTCATGTCCAGGTAAACATGAATTTCAATAATCATCTACCAAATAGGAAATGTAAGTATTTCCCATTAGGGCAAGTCAAATCTTTCTTTGACTATTTGAGCGAGCAACATGGCCTGAAGATAATGAATGCATACTCAAATCTGAAAAGGACACAATTCTAGACGCTGATATAACGGAGTCTTATGGCAGGAGATCTAAGTCTATTACTTCGTTGTCGTCTCTATTGTGGGGTGCATTTCAAGACTTTCAGGATGTGAAATTATGTCGAGATCTTGTAGAGAACAAAAGATGCTGTCCACATACGAGCGTTATATAGCTTCGGCAAGACGTATGGTGCTCTTCTAGGAGTACTATACCTCCAGAGATCTGCTTCTGGATAGTTGGAAGGTTTTGATTCTTCATCAACGTACGCGTTTTTTGATATTGGCCAACATCGACCCTCAACTAGGAACTTGCCTAATTAGGTAATTCATCTGTGTGATGGTGACGAACCATCTGTATTAACTTATACGGAAATAATGGGATGTTGACCCTGCGGCATAACTTTAAAGTGCCAAACACAAACTTCCTAAGTGGTTCTTGATACTTATTAAGAAACCCGAACTGTCTATGAAACAAGATAGTGCGTTGCGATTAGTTCCAAATAGTTGCAAAAAGTCACGAATTTTACACAAACTACAATTTGATCTTGATACAGGAAAAATTATGGTATTTTCTCTTTTACGGTAATATATGTAAAATTGGAGAGCGAAAGGAATCCAATAAGCTGAGATTTATATTCAAAAACGACCCTCGAAGACTTCCTTTAATGATTTGGAAACTACCTCGGCAACACCACCCCCCGTACAACGCAACACAACCTTGAATGATTTTTCTATAGCGTCAATACTTTTTATCGTAGTAAGAAGACCGTAATTCGTTTTCAGTGTATGTAGTATACCAGCACCCATCACTAGAATGTCATTGCTATCCTCAGGTGAAGAGTGTACAACGGAGAAACCCACCCTGGAAATAAGCCTAACTATATTGGTTACAGAAAAACGATGACTAGTGGCCACATCAACACTGTATTCACCTTCAAGACCTAGTAGATCTCCGATTTGTAGCCACCTTTTTTTGAAATCTTCCAAATGTATCATAGAAGAGGTTAATGTTTTCAAGAGAACAACAGGAAATTTAAGATTCAAATGATGGAATGATCCTCCACATTTGAAGGCTAACGAAATGATGGGACTCTCATCAGGTTCTATGATATCCCTGACCCGAGCCGTGATTTCCATATCTGTCTTATCTTTGACGGTAGAATCTGGCAATTTCTTCGTGTTCAAGATATAGCTTGGATTCTCGGTGTTTGTTTCACTTTTGACTTCCAATAATGTCAATCCATTTATGGTTGTACCTATGGTTTTGAGTGAGCTATTGATGACAGTGAATCTGTATAACAAATCAAAGCCTTCCTTCACCATTCGATATGTTACTTTTATAGTCTGGTCTTCATAGAAAATACCTGCATCATAATGGAGCATTCTGTGATAACCAGGAAACCAATTAGGAGTTAAAATGGTCTTCATAGCTGAGGCCGCGTTTTCGTCTTCAAAAGGATTCAGTGGCCCGTCTGTAATATCTTTATCTTCTTTCTCTTCGGCAATAGGTAATGTGAGATTGGAACTGGAGAAGGCAGCAGTCTTGGCTATGGTATTACTTCTTTTAATCTTCAGTGCATTAACAAAGGAACTGGATCTGTTTCTTGAAGTTAGTTTTTGGATGTTACCTATTCTTCCCATTAAGGAATTTTCCTTTTTCTCGAATACAGGTAGTGATTTCAAAGTCTTTTCAGCTAGCAGGGAATGTATTGTAGCCAACTGCAAGTACTCATATGACCTGGTTTGAATTTCCAAATCCATGGATCTAGCTTCAATCTCGAACAAATCAATGATATCTGGAATGAAATCTTCATCAGGAAATTTTACAGCGTACTTATAAAACGAAGAAAGGATCATCGCTCTAGTCAAAAGAGAAACTTTAAAGTACGCTTTATGAAGTAACAGAAACTGTACCTTCGACGAGGTATCTAGGCCATCATTGACTAGATGCCCAAATTCTCCAAGAACAAAACTAGCCACCTTTATCAAGTTTTCAGACACATTAGCCATTGAGTTAGAGCCTCGTCTATTTGGATCTGACGACTCAGGCTTCTTTAATAAGCTTAAAATCAATCTGCAACTTTTCTTCTGCAAATCCTCATTATTGACAATAATCTGAACTATTCTTTCCCAGACTTCAGCCCCTATAAAATTAACCCCATTAGAGTTAGACGCACCTCCAATGGACAAAAGCTTTAACATTGTGGTAACGTACCATGTCGAGTCTGTAGCATATCTTTCGGCAAGAATTGCTACTTTCACTGCAATCTCTGATTTCAACCCAAAGTCAGCAAATGGGAAGTAGTCCAACAACTTGGTTATTATTGTACTATAGGTTCGTTGATCACCTATAATATATAAAAGATCTAAAGACTTTCGTCTAACAGAAATATCTTTATCATACAACATCAGAAATATTTTCAATAATGCCTCTTCAAATATGTCCTCAGCAACCGAATACTTTGAGATCTGTCTTGCAGCCAACTTTACGAGGGCATCTAAAGACAAGTACCTAGTATTAGTTTCATGCGAATTCAACAAAAGAATCAATGCATGCATTGCACCACTGACAGCCTCAGGGGAGGGATTAATGAACACAATTAGTGAAACAACTTGAAACAAAATAGAGCTTCTTGTGTTTTTTTCAGGCAAGCTCTTAACTGGGTGAGATGAACTTTGAATTGTGCTTGTAACAACTTGGCGCAAATTCAGCAAGGTTTGATTATCCATGTCGCTAATGAGAAATACAGGAACTCCATCGTCAGTTAATAAGAAGCAAAACTCGACGAGCTCTAGAAGTTTGATAACAAGCCACGGAGCAGGAATTTTATAATAGAAATTGTCTTGGGAGCAGTTTTCATCTATGACCAAAGAATGTAGCTTGCGGATAGCAGAGCTTACGATCGATCGGATAAATTGAGGTTTTAGCGTGATTATAAATTGTATCAATGGAATGCTCGATAAAGCGACGCCTAAATCATCATCATCAATCAATGTAAATATTCTTGGAATCCAGTTATCATTCTGGATGATGATTTCTGGATATAATTTTAGAAAAGTCAATAAGGCTAAACATGATTTTTTTTTTAGGGTGCTTGATTGAACCGGAGAAGTGCAAAATGAGTATGTTAATTCAATGAGTTCTAACCAGTTTCCAGACTCATCGTCAGATTTGGATATATGAACAACTTTATCGTCTGCAATAGAGAACTTTGAGCATACAAATTGAATCGCTAAACCGTTTACTTCTTCGTTGTTTACTCGGAGGCCATCTCGAATTATAGGATATAACGAATCCATTGAACCAAGCAAGTAGTCTTTCAATGTCTCATCTTGTTTTCTACCCATGAAAACCATCAAGGCCAAGTACCCCAATTGCTTCTCTGCAAAGTTCGGAGAGCTAACTAGTTCAAAAGATTCATTCACTCCAAAATCGACCATTTCATTATATCCCAAAAGATAGATGTATATCAACTTGGAAATATACTTCTTCTTCTGATACCCATTGAGGCTGCTGCTAAACTTGGATTGAATGTTATTGATTTCAAGATTTATTCGTCTCTTTTCCTCCTCCAAATCCTTTGAGTTCCTTACATCCACAATGAATTGTGTCAATCCCTTCATAGGAGGTGCCATACTAAAATCGTTGTCCTCCTATCTATCCGATCCCACCGATGTTTGATGTCTAAAGAGACTTTATCTAGAGCCTTTGATTTTGTCGTACTGCGTACCACTTTTGTGTAATAATAGACTGTCGTGTACAAAAGACTTTTTCTAACTTCGAACAAACCAATCGAATTTAGTTATTGGACGTCGTGGAAAATCGGCTTTTAGATGTAAATTCAAACTACAAGCGATATTTGATTTCCTTAAAGTTAATATAGAACAACAATTCATCTGCAAATATGTCTACAGTAGCCAAAAGTATCAGCAAGAAGTTGGATTGGGCCAAGGTTATCTCCAGTTTGGGTTTAACTGGGTCCACCTCTGCTTCATTAACAGCATTCAAGAAAAGATATGATGATGCTAAAAAGGAACACTTAACCTTAACCCAACAGCCGACGGAAGTTGACTTCAGCCATTACAAATCAGTTTTGAAGAATACTCAGGTCGTGGATGAAATTGAAAAAGCTGTCTCATCATTCAAACCGGCCACATATGATGTTTCCAAGAACTTAAAAACTATTGAAATTTTCGAAGAAAAAGCCGTAGAAAACGCTAAGTTGACTGAAAAGTCAGTTTTGGATGAAATCAAGCAATTGCAGGAAACATTAAAGGATATCGAGAGTGCTAGACCATTTGACCAATTGACTGTCGATGACGTCGCTAAGGCCAGACCGGACTTGGACGAGAAGGTCACTTACATGGTTAAGAACGGTAAGTGGGAAGTTCCAGGCTACAAGGAGAAGTTCGGTGATTTGACTGTTATGTAAACACACTTGGCACTTGAAGCCTAAACTGTATACTGAAGAAAAATTTATAAAGAATTAAGCATATTCAATATACAATTATTCGAACACATTATTCAGAATTTTAAAACTATTCGAGTTATGAAGACTATTCGAGTTATATAAACTTTTGGAGTTATGAGAATGAGTACGTAGCATAGGAGACACAAGATAGATCACCATAAACAAGTTATGTTGTACTTCGTGGGGCAGGAAGAAGCATTTATCTTGACTTTTTCATATCAAGCGTAGCCCATTTTTGAGATGCTTTGTCGAAAAATCTATCTTGAGTATAATCCACATGTATTATGTAGTCGAAAGTTAGCAAGTATTGTTGAGGGAGATACGTCAAACTTGAAAGTTCCGTGGGATCGGAGTGCTGCCTCCACCTATAATTATAGCCTTTTTCGAACGATATGTCCCAGGAAGTTACTATAACGTTACATTTGAATGTATCTTTGATCTTGCCTAATAGCGTTTCGAACTCAAGGTAAACTTTCAGAGACGATTTACTGGAGTAGGTCAAATCAATGTGGTTGTTTTCATTCAACATTTTGAGGTCCCAAAAATAGACAGATATGTTATCGATAATCAAATTTTTCAATTCGAAGTCAAAGTTTTCCTCCAACAACCTTCTGAGAAACCTCAACACATCGTCGAAAGTTTTCAATCCGTCAATAATAATGCCATCGATATTACTATAACACACCTCCGAGTCACAGTTTATAACAAGAGTGCCATCTTTGATTAATTGCTTAACATGTGATCTCTTCAAATGCCTATTATTGAATAACAAGTGACACCGTTCACCTCGGAGTGTAACCAGATCATCATGTCTCAACACCAATGAAGTGATGTTGAGAGGTAGATCCACAAAATCATATAAAGTTTTCCTTTTCATATTTGGTGATTAATCTTTTGTGAGTCGGCACATATACTCTCGAGTTGGATCTTTCTGGCAGTGCAGAAGCTTAAGATTACACAAGCAGTCTTTGAGGATCTTCAAAATGTAACCATTCTTCCAAGAATCCGTGTTGGTACTGTATACCTTTAATCCTAATAATTACTCTTTTAGAAAAAAGTTTTGATGTTATCAGGATAAAATCGCACTCCCATAAAAAGTTTTCGAGACAATTAATAGCAAAGAAACCTTAAATTAGTATCCAACACATTTCCGAGCGTTAAAAGCGTGTTAAAGTACAGCTATTTACCACTAGAAGGGTTCAGGGGGATTTCTACTCACTCACCTTATAAGTAGCACCCCAAAATCGAACTTAAGATTTCCGAATACTTAGATTCGGATAAGACCTCATCATAAAATTTCGGTAAACACTTGAAAATAGGTAGCTTCGTGGAAAAAAAAGTGCCGGTTCCAATACAAGGTATTTTTTATACTGTCTACAATGATGCTAACAAGACTAAGGCTAATAATGTGGAACAGGATGGTTGACCCTGTGTTTAATGGGAGAACACTAAAACAATTTGCATTTAAGGTATTCTTCAACGGGTTTCTCATTGGGCTCTGGGTTGCTTTGACCCTTTTGATTGATAGAATGCCACGCTCGAGCTACATCATGACCAAATTTCTTCTAAGACTCGATAATTATTTGTTTGATTCTTCATTGTCATACGTTGGTCCATTGACTTTCTTACTAGTTTTAATATCTGGGAGCTGGTTATTGTACATAAAGTATTATTCCAAACCTTTAGCCCAAAACCTTATTGCCCGGGATACGGGAGACTACGAGTTATTGACGTTTGAGCCTGATAACAATACCTTGAGGGATGATAGCATCAATAATGATCAGTTGTTGATTCAATTGAAACAGAGACATTCCTGGATACCGGAAAATATCTGGACTATTGCTCCTCCAGTCTTATTGGCATCCTCGTGGTTCATTTTGAACATTTTGTTTACCTTTAAGTTGCCCATCAACAAGGTAAGAAATTTGATTGCCTGGATATTTTACGTCACCCTCCATTTCTTGGTACCAATTTTCGTTGGATTTTGGCTTTATTTATTTCATCCATCAGGAGCACTTACTCTATATGCTGGCAGTATGGGTTTTCAAAACATTTTAATTACTTTGACTCACCTAATTTTTCCAAATGCACCGCCATTATACATAAAATTGTATGGCGAAAATAAGAAACCTACTTATGACATGAATTATACAGATGGGATAACAAGAAAAGATATGAAGTTCGGTCTAAAGATCTATAAGGCTGTATACTACGCTGCTCCGCACAAGTTTGCATCATTACCTTCAATACATTCTGCAATGACGTCTTTGATATTCTTCTTTGTGTGCTATTACTCTAGATGGGTATCTTTCAAGTCGTTGGCTCTATTTTATCTTTTGGGGCAATGGTGGTCTGCGTTGTATTTGGATCATCATTGGAGGTTTGATTTGTTGGTCGGAATATTTTACTCGATAGTTATATTCACAATCCTTAGAATTAATAGAAATGGATTGGCTAAAGTTGACGAGAATTTTGTGAAAGCAAGATTGCGGTTAGATTTTAGAAGCAGCAGCACCATGGGTATGAGACTATTCAAAAACACAAGATTTCAGAATCTTTTTGATCCTCTCTACTCTTGATCTACTCACTTAATATTGCATCATATACATCTCAAATGTGTATATAGTCAGAAAGACAAAATTCATATGGACAGTTAATATTGTAGTAGAGTATAATTGAGTGGCGCTTATGTTCAGTACATGTTTAGTACTGCAACAATTTGATGAAGTCAAACATTCCTACTTGAATTTATCTTCTTAGTCACCAATAATGCTGTCAGAACATCCTTCAAAAATTACACACCGCTAGACCTCCCATAAGAAAAAGTTAGATTGGTACCAGTAGAGATCTATTGTACAAGTCTGGAATCTTAAATTTACTGACTTCATTCTGAGGGTTTTTATTTGAAGTGTAGTGGCCATATATTGTAAAATTATAAACATCTAATCGATGTAACCCTGTCCAAAGCAACAGCCTGAGCAGAGCTAAATAGTAACCAAAGTGAGAAACGGATCGTATTGTCCCGACTCAACATTCGATTAATTCAACAGCATCCAATTGAACTGGTTTACAATGATCTGCGATCGATGTGTCGTAGATTCCGTAGAACTCGCCAGAGTTACATTGAAAGAATTTTGTCGAGTTTCCCAAAGCCAACTGGCCTTTGGGAGAGATGTACCAGCCGGCTGCATATACGGTACCATGTTGTGGCGTGGGGCCATCAAATTGGAGCTGTCTACCTTTGACGATACTACCTATCCTACCGTTAGAATCAGACAAGATAGAGTCTTTCAAGCTCATTACCAATGTCGCATTTGTAGCACACGAAACGGCATTAATGGGGAAGCTGGGCTTAGGCTCAGTTTTTGAGGATAGAACAGTCCCATTAGTAGCCAGCTTGGAATCTCCCAAGTCTTTATTACTGTTGACCAGGGAATAAATAGGACTGAATTCTGGATCTAGATACTCTCCGCTTGCGGCAAGTTTATAAGGATTCACGACAACTCCAAAAGTGAACTCGAGAGAACTGAGACTACCTTGTACTTGTCCATTTGGTTTTAATATAGACCAGTCTGAACCAGATTCAGGAATATAAATTGACACCACCAATTTTGTGAAGCACAAAAGAGCCATCAAAGTAGTTTTCGAATACATTTAGGGTTTCAATATAGTAGTTCAAACTTGTGTCTTCAACTTCACGAAATCCATGAATCATTTCATTTATAGCTCATCTTGTTATTGTGGTAGTAGAATTTGCAATTGTACAGCACTAGCGAAAATTCAGCGAGTACACAAATGAAACTTCAAAGTAAAAGGCAGGCATTGGGAACCGTGGCATATAACCCGTCACTATGTTGAGCTGGGAGCCGCTCAGATTTCTTTTGTTTCCTGTACTTGCAAGACTTTTTTTGTTGCAACATGTTTACATATTGTTTTGCATATAAGTAACCACTAATTTGCTTTATAATTAATTAACGTAATGAGCATGAAAGTATACCTGAATATCAAGCCCCTAGACTATCCTTATTATTTATTACCTTAGTTTCAAAATGTTTGCAAGAACTTTTTTGAGCTCCACTAGAATAGTGAGTATCTAAAAAGACGAAGCAAAATTGTAACTTCGTCAACTTCTAAAATTGTTAGATCTTTATTACTAACAGATTAGGTTCAGCCCCAAATCACCAGATGTGCTTTTTCTCAGGCTAGATTTCTCTCGACTGAGATCAAGGAAGCTATTGACAAAGCAGTAGAATCTTCAAAAGTAGTGTTGTTCATGAAGGGCACTCCTGAGTTCCCACAGTGTGGTTTTTCAAGAGCTACAATTCAAATATTGGGCCAACAAGGTGTCGATCCGGAAAAGTTTGCTGCCTACAATGTTTTGGAAGACCAAGAACTCAGGGAAGGTATTAAGGAGTACAGTTCATGGCCGACTATTCCCCAGTTGTACGTCAATAAAGAATTTGTTGGTGGATGTGACATTATCATGTCGATGGCTCAAAGTGGTGAGTTAGCAGAATTGTTAGATTCCACTGACTGTCTTGTCCCAGAGGAAGAGCCGGAACAAGAGCCAACAAAAATCAAACCCAGTGAACGTTCTTAGTGATTTATTATAGTGCCTCTTTTAATATCATCAGATTTCAGTGTATATAGTGATTAGGTCAATAAATAACTGCCTTAAAGTTAAGCTTTGTTACAAGTCACCCGGAAGAGGACCAGTGACAACTTCATACAACTTTAAATATGATTAGAGTTCGACATGTATACATTTATTGGTACAAAATAAAGTGATCGTAAATCATAGTTGGTGATGCAGGAAGTTCAGTATGTAAAATAGGTGAACAGGATCTTGACACTTAAGAAATGAAAAAAAATATCTCCTTAATATGGAGAGTTTTTACTTGTCATATAATTGATATGTCAAATAAATGGACACGAGTATTATGATAACATGCATGGAAAATTTATGAAACTGAGCTGGTGGCTGGTTGACTGATCGAAGATGGGTTTGAGGTGGTATTGAGCACCTGCTTTACGCTCGATGATCTTCTTCTCGAAAGAAGACTGGATTCGTTAAGGTTCAAAGTGAATTTAAAGTCAGAGGTCATTCCAGATATTATTGAAGAAGATCTCGTCTGATAATCAGCCCCTTCCTCATCTGAATCAGCCAAGGAGTTTATCGATTTTTGAGATGAACTTCTTCTCCTAGTATAAGATTTATCTAAGCTTGCTAAATCATCTTTATCGTCCTCAGATTCGGTTTCAGATCGAGATTCGGATTCAGATTCAGAATCAAACTCCGAATCTCCAACGTTGTCAAACACGTTCTTGAAGTTAAGACCCTTCAATGCTTCTGGGGCCGGATTAGGAGTTTTTGGAAGCTTTTTAAGTTGAGGATTTTTTGGTGAAGTATCGGCGTTTTCTGAAGAACTGCAGGATTCGTTTTCATCTTGAATAAACTGAACAGAACTAGATTTGAATCGGCATGAAGATCTGGCATCAGTCATAGCCTTGTTACTAAATGCCATTTTGATAGCATTTGCTCTTGGTGAAAGCAAAGGGGACTTAGGATTAATCGGTGGAGCCAATGTCAAGTGATTTTCTTCGGAATACTCAATGTGCTCGATAGAGTTTTCAGAAGACCCAGAAAGCTTTTTGTCTATTTGGTTATGAAAATAGTTTTCGGATGTATCATTGTCTTTGTGGGGATTTGCCGTGTGGGTATTGCCTTTCATCCAATCGTGGTTCCAAATTTCCTCAATAGTGATCCGTGTTTCAGGGTTAACATCAAGCATTCTTTCCACCAAATTTTTCGCTTCATCACTGATCTCATCCCACCAGGGTTTGAGGAAGACGAATTCTCCATTCAATATTTTATTTGTGAGTTTTTCATGGTCTTCGTCATAGAAAGGAGGAAATCCACTCAAAACTGTGTACAAAAAACAACCCAAAGACCAGATATCCACTGCTTTCGAGTAATAGTTTTTTTTGGATTGTTTGCTGACAAACACTTTTAAAGTCCGATCACTACCAGGTGTCTTATCAGTACAGCTGATGACTTCTGGTGCTGTATATCCTGCAGTCCCACATGGGGTCTTCAAGGATGTATCCATGTACGACGAAGCAGATTTCAACTGCTTTGCCAAACCAAAATCAGCCAACTTAATTTGACCTATGGTACCCCCTCCAACACCTGGCACAAATTTACCTTCATCAGCCTTGGAATCATCGTCCGAAGCTCTTTTTGAAGCCAAAAACTCTTCTGCTGTTCTTTCAAATAATGAGATTTTGTTGATAATCAAATTTTCAGGCTTTATATCCCTGTGAACAACATGTGCCACATTATGCAAATAGTCTACAGCAGATAAGAGCTGTTCGAAAACATGTCTCGAAAGATTCTCACTAAAGTATGTAAATTCGATGATCTTATTGAATATCTCACCACCGTCACAATGTTCTAATATGAGAAAGCAATGTCTCTCTGAGTCATGAAAATCCAAAAGCTTCAAAATGTTTGGGTGATCATTTGCTCTTTTCATGATGTTGATTTCATTCCTCACATTAGAGAGTTGCCTTGATGATAAACTCTCTTTACTTATGATTTTGACAGCAACTGGGATATTCTTTACCTCGTCTCTTGCTTCATAAACTACCGAAAAAGCACCCTCTCCAAGGATCTTTGATAGCTCATATCTGCCTGGCAAGTCCGGGTACAAACTATTCGGTGCGTTTAAACTAAATTTTCTATTTTCCTTTTTAGGGGAAATATCTGAAGATGTATTTGAAGAAAATGAGTAGACATTCATATCAGAAGATTGTTGAGACAAACTTTCAGTATCAATAACGTCTCCTTTCGAGGTGTCTGGCTTGAAAAGCTTCTTGAAGTTCTTCACAAAGTTAGTATTCTGTTGTTAGCAGCGGCGATTTATCATATTCGCAAGCTTGAAATAGTTTAATTATGACACTTACATGTAAAAGTGGCATTTCTGCAATACAGGCTAGAGGTCTTTCGTTTCAACGTAGTTCAGATCTAACCTTTTATCTTCAAACCTAATTTAATTACTATTTTTAAAGGTAATAGTTCTTGGATACTTTATTTCGAGTATGTCACACGAGAGTAGAAGAGTACCAGATGTATAGTCTAAGTCACTCTCCGCCCTGACAACTACTTATTGATATGGCTTTTATCGAAACTTCTCTATTGATCTTTACTAGTACATCAACACTTAGTGGGACTTCGAATGTTTTTAAGATAAAAATAACAAGTTTTCAGAAGTACTATATAGGTGGGGATTCCGTGGCTTGTTTTATCACGGGTGTGAAGGGTGTATCCTGGTTTGGGAGATTAATTTGTAAAGCTCAGGTATGTAACATATCTATTTCGTGGGTGTTTAGGATGTCCACTGTGATCATTTAAAGATTCTCTCGGCCCCGGAAATGAATGTAAGCATACAGTTGAGATGTAAACTCACGTCATAAAGTTCTCGAAATAAGCGCTTACGATTCTACTTACATGCCGTAACGATCGAATACAGTAAATGTACCTTATAAGCCCTGATGGTTGCCAGTTCTGTTGTCCAATAATTTCGCGGAACACAATTCCGGATCGAGGCCGCGCAGGAAGTACCCGTAACAGGACCCCTTATAGACAAACTTAGCGGGGCTGGAGAGGATCTTTTTGATACTCCGAGGATGGTCGGAACTGATCACAAACTGGGACGAGGGGATATCTTTGAGGGTCGCTAGGAGCTACGAAGATAGATGGGGTCATCAACTTTGCCCGTTAAGAGAACAGTTGTGCCCTGTTGTTATGGAACATTACCCTTAGTTGGTATCCGTGGATGGTGATGCTAAAGAGATTGCGGGAGAAAACCATCGCTCATTTCGCAAATATGTATTGTGTTCTTACGAGTATTGATCTACTTCCCATTGTGGGATTATCGCAGATTCCTCAGATCGACTTCGCATTCGATTGAGGAGACCGCAGCCGAAAAGAAAATATTGGGAAGGATTTACGACTGTGCTCGACGCATTGTCACAGCAAAAGTGAATCAGGATCCGGGGCACAACATGATCCAATCTACTACTGTAAAAACTAAGTGCAGTTGCTTCAAATAACTCGATGGGAAACTTCACTGTAACTTTGCTAGCAATGTGGAGTCTCCCATATGCAAGCAGTTCCTGTCAGATGCTACACCGGGAAAACTCGTGGCGTACAATGGAACATTTCCGAAACTGACATGGAAATGCACTTTGAGAAGTGTTTGTACGCGAGCTCGCTGGTATCCGCATACGTGAGATGATCCCTACATAAATCTACCCAATAATGTCGTCGAACAATTCCCACAGTAAAGTGCGACATTGAATCCGCATCTCTTTGTGTAACATCCATCTCTAAAATTTAATGATTGAGATGAGGGTGATGTAAGACAAGGACTCTTCGACATAGAAAAGAGCTAATAAAGTCGATGGTAGCGTCAAACCTGATCAAGGCAAGGGGTCCAAAGCCAGTGAATGTGGATTCCAGAGTCCTCGAAGAACTTTCCTCAATTGTTAAGGAAAAAGATCATTCTCGTCTTGCCAAGTTCATTAAAGAAGGTAACGCGCATAAAATATTGAAGAGTTGGTCTTACTTTGCCTCAGTGAACGAGCATGGTCCTTTCATAGAGACGTCCGTTAAGTTGTCAAAGTTGATTTGCATGGTGAGGCAACTTAGTGTGAATAACGATCAGGGTGAGGAGATTGCTGCTGCAAAACAGGAATTTGCAGAATTGAAACCAGCCATCATTTCATTTTGCAAAGAAATCATTCAGGAGCACTTAAAGACCATTTACAGAGCATTGTCTAATAATAAACCGTCGGTAACGAATCCCAACTTGAAAATTATTCTGGAGTTGGTGAGCTATGACAAATCGCTTGCAAGCGACTTCATTGACGCTTTCGATACAAACTTAAGCATTCTTCCCAAATTGTTTGTTCCATCTAGATCAGAATTAGAAAGAGGCATACGAAGCGGGTCAAATGAATCAACAGTAAGACATAACGCCATTAAATTCTGGCTCACGTTGAACGCTAGTGTTCACCCACTTGTAAGGAAAGACCTTCTTTCAGAAAATTACAAGATAATGAATAATTTTTGGAAGTATATCTATGAGGTAGATTCGGCATCAACCATTGAGTTGATCATTGAGTTTGTTGAGTTGCATATTTTGAACGAGGGAAGTTATAAAAGATCTGTGAAGTGTAAGATATTGAACGAAAACTTTTTGTTTAAATTTCAGAGACTATTCAACAGACTGGATTACAGCACTTTTTGCGATAAATTGGTTTCAATTTTAACCAAGATCGTATCGGACGAAAAAAGTGGATTGATGTTTCCAAATAGCAATGCATGGCAAGAGACAAATACGAGTGGTGCACCTATTGTTGTTAATAACAAGACGTTTAGAATTAATAACAAACTACTTTACAACTTTGCAACAGCCTTGAAGCCATGGGAGTCCAACCCACAGCTTCAGTTAGCTACAATCTTATTGAAAAGCAACCTTGAACTAGTACTGCCTTATTTAAACTGGATAATTCAGCATGGTGGAGGCTACCATGATCCATCCTTAAGCTCATGGTGGATAGGTCATACGTTGTTGTTCTCGAATATCATACAACTTCCATTGCCGAAAATTTCTCTCGAAAGTTCCCAAATGGATACAGACATCAAATTGGACTTAAATATAGTGGCTGATAATATAGTTTTACCCCCGTTGTCGAAATCATCACTCACCAAGTGCATTGAGTGTCAATACGGCATCGTGAAACAGTTAACTTTGCAACTAATAGTTTTCTCATTGTCCAAACTTAAAGAAATTTTATTACTCAATGTGATCAAAGTTGAACAAAATTTAATAGAAATTGTGTTTCTGAGACTCCCAGATTTATCGGTTTTAATTCAGTTGTATAACAACTCAAGAAAAGATGGGTTTGTCGAAGACTCCAAATTGATTCTTTTAACTTTGTCGATCATTTTTAAAGATTATATAAGCCTCTATCCAAGATCTACTGCAAGTTCGACTGCCGTGGCAAAGATTTCAAACGAGGGAATAAATGAGATCTTGAATGAAAACTTTACAGGTTCCACGGGTTTCAAATTAGCATTATTAGACAATTTGTTAGCGGTTCAATTCAATCAGCAATCGGATCAAGAGGTGAAGTGGTGGAACAAAACAAACAAAGGAAATTCATTCTTCACGTATCTTGTTAAGTTATCATCGAATAAAAAATTTGAGGAGTACTTCAGTTGGAAGATGTTCAACATGTTGGAAGTGTTAACGCAAAATTCTTTGGTATTTAATGACAGGTTAGTCATATCGCCCATTATTGCTTTGATCAATTCATTAAAAATCTCTGGTGCGCCTGAAGGAGTATGGAAAATTTTGGATGAAACAATATCCAGGGCTATACGTTTACCTTATAAATTTCTTGAGATTTCTCATGAAGAATACGACGATGTCAATGTATTCTCAATAATCTTGATGGATCAAATAAAATACGCAATGAAGGGTAGTCAGGAGGAATCGGAAGCTATAGTAAGGTGGATTTTCGTGTATTTGCGTTTATTGGTGGTTATTGGAGAGCCATACAATGCAATTTTGCAACTAGCACAAAAAACTGCTTCTAATGTTGCCAACTTCTCGAGTATTGCAGATGTACATAATTTATGGGGTGTCATATCATCAGATAGGCTCTTAGAAGTCGACAATTTGACATTCTTTGATCGCGCAGTATCAACGCCGGTCAAAAAGTTGGTACACAATCCGGAGCTTATCATTGGAAAAATACCTCTCACCAAGCTAGATTTTGCAGGATTGTGCTTTACGATCATGTCAATCTTGAAAGACTCAGATTTGGGTAATAGCGACAGGATACTCATCGAATTATTTTCAATGTTTGGTAATTACTTACTTCAATCAAATGAAACTAAATTAAAAAAGTATGTCTTTTCCAAGTTTTTTTGGAATAACATTTACAGTGAAGGCTTACAAAGCACAAATGCGATTAGTTCCAAACAATTTTTAGCTGGTACTTTGCTCAACGAAGTACTACATCAACTCGATTTCGAGGAGTATCGGAGCACAGAGTTAATGCAATACGTTTCAGGATCTATTTCAAACCCTTCAAAAATATCAATGAGTAACCAAATTTTACTTTCGAAATTGCTTTGGATATTACCTAAAGAGGAGATTGTGTCAGTTATTGATAATCTAAATCTTGCCAATACTGTAATATCGATCAATGTTTTGAGTCTAGCACTTGAAAAGAGAATTTCAATTAGTTATACATTGTTTGAAAATGTTTTGAACAGCCCAGAGAGCCCTCATTACAAAAATTTGAAGCATCTGACATTTTCTGGATTGATAGAGAAAAGACTAGTAGATTTAACCTTTGAAAAGTGGGCATATCAGATTGATAGAGCGATCAACAATCCAAAGTATCAGCATTTACTCGTTACTCTCATCAGAAGCTCGGTCGAAGATCAGAAGTTAGATCATTTTGTCAACAAAGTGCTTCGTGATACGAAAGACAGTACTGTTGTTATACACGTTGCTCATTCTATCATATCCTCTGGAATAACTTTCAAAGGCCAAAGTTTCTCAGAGTTATATGAAGCTGCATTTCATGCTGCTATTGAAATTTTGCAGAAGCATGAATTGGGAAAAATACTCACTTGGGATGAAATAATTGGTGTACTCGCTCACTGCTTGAAAAGTAAGTCCATGAATGATGCCGATTACGAAGGTCTTTTGAAAACGGTATTTACCTACGTAGGATATGAGAATTTCATGGTAACTATCAATAAATCATTTGCAAGCTTCGTTTATGAGGTACTCTCGAAGTTAGGAGTTCGAAGTGAAATACTGTCATGGTTGCAAACTACAATGCTCGTTATAACTAAAAAACTTTCAGAATCTGATGATTTATCTCAGAGGTTCATTTGTTTTATTGATAAATTTCAAGAAGTAATATCTCTTTTACCGACAATATCGACATCTATATGGAAATTGGTTCCTCCAGCTGTCATAAATGCCCTGCTTGAATCTTTTCTTGGACATAAGCTCTGGACGCATCATACGTCGTTACTAAGGTATACCAATTCAATTCTCATGACAGGGTCCAAGTCACATGTTACATTTGAGAAGTTGCTACAAATGTTCCTTAATAATGAAGCAAACGTATTGAGAAAACTCCCATCGAGTGAATTGAGTGCTTCTAGGATTCAGTCTGCGTTGGTGATTAGGAACTTGTACAAACTTGATCCTTTGAAAAATTCATCTCCACAATCAATCGCAGGTATCATGAGGTTGTATTTGGGATCAATTAGAATGGAAGATCTAATTCTAAAAAGCATCCTAATTACTTATGAAGAAACAACTTCAAAGTCTTGGATGTCTTTGATTCTGAATTGGGACTTCGTGGAGGGCCTCAATGATAACGAAATCGACTTAGCCGAAGAAGAAAGGCTAATATCCGGAAGTCCACCCAGTGGGTACACTGTAACACTCAATAAGAGATTCATCTTGAACACTATAAATTCTTCACGTATATCTAAAGGTGCCTTGTTGCCCGAGAAACTAAAATTGAAAAATTTCAACCAAGATTTCATACAAAACTGGAATGAGCTAGAAAACGACTTTCGTTTCAGCGAGACATGGGTAGAGCAGGATTATGCTCAGTCTGTTTATGAATCTGAGTTTCTTCTTCTTCTATTTTTGAACTCAGAGGAATTCGTGACTGCGGAGGCCGAGGAAGAGGGATCTCAGATAAAGCCTAAGTTCAAGTTGAAAAGTTTGCTTAATTCAAACATGTTACAGTACATTGTAACAACTTTAGGTGAGACTGAAAATGAAGCTAGCAGAATCTCAAAATTGATTCTTCCTGGCATACTAAATTCCTTAGACTCTTCAAACAAAGACCATACAATCTTCAAAGTTTACTTGTCAAACATTTTGTTCACTTTGAGAGACCCAAAGACAAAAATCGCACCTGTTGCTTGGTTTCTCTACGCAAGTCTAGTCCCAATTCTCGCGAATCCAGGCAATTTCTTATTCGAGAAGGCTTACAAGTATGTCTTGTCCAACCCCTCTATCAAGGAAGACGAATTGCCTTTGTATAAGTCAATCGTGCAAAAGGTTGATAATGAAGACTCTGGCAGTGATCTTCACATTAAAGAGCTCGCCTGGTTGCTAGAAAAACTTATCGCTGGAGTTGGGGGTGCCTCAGACTTGGAGGTGCTAAGAAGAAGAGGCGCTATAGAGTGGTTATTGGATCTTTTGAACTCGCCTTATCTTTCTATAAAAATACGTTTTTTGATTGTTAAAGCGATCCAAGTCATAGCATCTATCAGCTCTGGCTCCGATTTGCTCATAACAAGATTTGCAGTATTAGCAGCCATTGAACAAAACTTGAACTCTCCAACCCCATTTCCGGCACTGAAACTCCACGAAGTCGAGGAAGAGCAGATCAAACTAAATCTTCGCCAGCTCTCCCTAACTATTGCTGCCGCAACAACTCCAAGCAAGCGTATCAAACTATGGACAAATGACGATTTGCCCAGGTACTCGAAGCGTATCCATACGTGAGTAGCTAATGCATTCTGAGGTTTACCGCCCAGACCGAAACATACACAGTAATTTTAAGTGTAATTTAAATATTGCGGGGCCATTTTCAATCGATGCTCCGCAAAGCATTTAATATTAAATTAAAAATAGCTTCATTTTACTCTATTTCTGTATTTAACATTAACCGCTTACCGCTAATAGTTTTGAGGATGGGTGTACGTAGAACACATTGTGACTACTCCGACGGCTCTTTCACGCTCGTATACTAACGAATATTAGATTGGCAAATTAGCTCACTACTCTCTCGACTTAATATTGATTTCAATCATTCTAGCCGGTGTCCACAGAAACACCGGCTTGACGTTTGACACGTCCAGCTTCTCTTCCATAGACTTCCGCAGATGGTTCGGTAAGTATCTTGCTTTTGGAGAGAAAAGCTACGACACCGTGGTCTCCGTATTGAGAGCGAGTGGGTACTTCAAACAAAAGAACCTCGTTTACGATTACGTTGCAGGCGAAGCCAACAAGTTTTTCAAGGACCAAACCGGCAGAGACATCAAGGACTTGCCCAAGAAGAACTGACCGAGAAAATACCAGAAGGCTTCGGTCATAGAAGTATGTGCGTAGAGCTTTGTTGTTCATATTTGTCGCCTTTGTTTTGACAGCAGTAACCCCACGAAACGTTAGGAGAACAAGAGCGCTCCAACGTGTGAAAAGGCGAGTGTCGATGTCCGTAGGCGCCTGATCATGTTGTGACTGTAAAAGCAATATATGATTATCTATTTCAGACGCATTTGGCTAGCATCTTATGTCGTGTAGTAATGCGATTGTAACAAACAAGAATCACAAGTACGCTGAATAATATACTCATTTAACACGTTATGCCAAAGCATAGGGGTGTGCGAGTCATCATAACCAGTAAACACATACCAGTCAGACAAAATGACAGAAAGTCCGCTTTCCAGAACTGACCTAGTCGAGTCTTTCAAAAAGGCCATTGATTTGGAGCAAGAGTGTGATCTTTCGCTAACCGATGCATATTTGAAAAGCTACTCGCCCAAGAAGTTGTACCAGCTTGGACTTGCCGTAGTAAACTTGGTCATAAAAAATATCAGGACGGGGCTAGGGGGAAAGACAATCATAGACTTAGAGTTAGATCCAGCATTGAAGAATGAAGACAGTGAGATCAGAGCAGGCTCGATAAGAGTTGGGGACATCGTGAAGCTTGCAAGAATGAACACTATCAAAGGTGAAGAAGTCTTGAAAAGCAAATCCCACAGCAATGATCAAGATTCCGAACACGAGTATTTGGAAGGTGTCATAATGAAGATAAAAACAGACACATTGACGCTATCCGTGGAAGATTCATCAGATGACAAAGTAATGAGCGTTTACAACAATACTTCATCAGACAGCGTCAGGATGTGGGTAGTGAAGCTCTCAAACTCGATCACATTCAAGAGAATGATGAGCAGCATGAATAAGTTGAACCAGTTGAGTCCCAATAAAATGAACGACGTCACCAGAGTGTTGTTGGGAGAGATGCAATATCAGCCATGGTCGTCTTCAAAAACTTTGAAAAAGTCCGACTTTTTTGATTCGAAGCTTAACGAGTCTCAGAAGGAAGCAATAAACTTTGCTGTCAACCAATCTCCTGTCACCATAGTTCATGGGCCACCAGGAACTGGTAAAACATATACCTTAATCGAGTTGATCAAACAACTCGTGTTCAACAACGATGAGAGGGTTTTGGTTTGCGCTCCCTCGAATATAGCCGTCGATACGATTTTAGAACGTTTGTCTCCCGTGTTTACTGAAGGTACCACGACAATCTCTGAGAAAAGAGTTAGAAGATCCAAATCCAAACCCAACTCAAAAAATCCAGAGAAGCTTATAAGAATAGGACACCCCGCTAGACTTCTATCCAAGAATCTAGTGCACTCACTAGAGGTTTTATCAAAGGGTAATTACGGTTCTGACTCCGGCGATAACAGAGAAATTCTTCAAGACATAGAAAAGGAAATAGGTGAAACATTAACGAAGATACGTAAAAGTAAGAGATATGCAGAAAAGAGAACACTTTGGGCTGAGCTTAAGGTTTTGAAGAAAGAGCTGAGAGTAAGAGAACAAAAGTTGGTACAGGATTTATTACTCGGAGCGAAAGTGGTACTATCAACGTTACACGGAGCAGGTGCATATGATTTAGTCTCCTTACATAAAGATAACGATTCCCTCTTGGGTGGAAAACCATTGTTTGATACTATCATAATAGACGAAGTGTCTCAATCATTGGAGCCACAATGCTGGATCCCACTAGTGAATCACACAGGATTCAAAAGACTTGTAGTAGCCGGGGACGATATGCAGTTGCCTCCAACCGTTAAGTCTAAGGATGAATTGGCAGCCCGTATGGCTAAGATGAAGGTGTCCGATGTCCAGACTGCTGACTTGGAGGTTACTCTTTTTGACAGACTCATGAAATACCACCATGGTAACTCTTATAAGAAACTACTCGACACTCAGTACAGAATGAACATGGAGATAATGAGGTTCCCTTCAGATGAACTCTATGAAAGTAAATTGAAAGCAGATAATTCTGTGGCCAACATATTATTGACAGATTTTCCTAGTGTAATAGACCCTGACGATCTCGATGTGGCTTGCATCTGGTACGACACTCAAGGAGGCGACTTCCCAGAAAAATCAAGCGATGATAACAAGAATGATCCTATGGTAGAAGCAGCTGGATCTAAATTCAACGAAATGGAGGCGCTTGTCGTTCTTCGACATTTGAAAAAATTGTTACACCAGGGCGTTGCACCTGAAAATATTGGCGTAATTTCACCATACAATGCACAGGTCTCTCTTTTGAAGCGTTCTTTTCAAACTGAAAATATTGAAGTAGAAACCTCCACGGTTGATGGTTTCCAGGGCAGAGAAAAGGAAGCGATTATTATCTCCCTTGTCAGGTCGAACAGCTCTCGTGAAGTGGGTTTTTTGAGGGACAAGAGACGATTGAATGTGGCCATGACAAGGCCAAAAAGACAGCTTTGCGTCGTCGGGGACCTAGAGTTGATGAATCGTAGTGGTGTGAAGTTTCTCAAGCATTGGTCTGAATATGTCGAGGAAAATTTCGAAATTCGCTATGCTGACTTAGATAATTACTAACTTAGATAATTACTAATGCAAAATAGTACCGCAGCGGAAAGCTTGCAACCAATCGCATGTCATAGCTTTTATACCGCTTTTAATCGAGAACATTTACCATTTTTGTCGAAGTACTTGATTATGATCTCTTATTGCTCGCGTAAAATTCATACTTGGCGAGGTCCAGGCTCAAACGTAGATTGCAACAATACAAGTAATAACAACACGTATGACATTTCCATAAGGGGTTAATTGATTTAACGAGACTAGACCATCAAAAGAGCGACAAAAGCCCCTTAATGCATGGGCAAGGTGCCCCCTTTGACGACACGACAATTGCAACACTACGTAATATGATGATTGGATGTGTTTCAAGAGTGTCCAGCCTAAGAGATGCTGAAAAACTGCGTCTAGCGCGAAGGCCGGCTTGTTGCAAAGTGCCCGTTGCATTGGTATTGCTGCGATGGTATAGAAACAGACCAACGACGTGACAGGAGTAAAGCTTTTCCCTATTGTCCTGAACGTTGACCCTAGAGTCTACTTTTGATATGAGAATACTTTACCGGCCGATAATGAGCTGTTTCAACTTAAGCCGAGAAGATAAAGAAGCAGAATCGGTACACATTGACATCATTTCTGAGACCTATATTTCCCTTCTAGATCTTAGTTAATACATACTACATTCTTGCAAGCCCTGCTCATATGCATCGCCATATGTACTCTATAACGCCCCGTTGCAGCCAAATTGCAGCAGCGAGTTAGCATATATGCAGAATGCAGTATGTCATAGTTGATTACGTAAGCGGGGTCTTTGAAACTGACGGTGGATTTAGAGTGCTCAAGAGAGACCAGAGCACAAGATATGCGAATCGTTAGAGGTGAGCCTGATAACCTCCAGCAGTGGCGCCGAGACAATACTCCTCTAGCTCTAGGGAGTGCGGTGTATGCCCAAGAACCCGTCTACCTGGTTATAATGAGCGTTAGGATAGGAACTTTGAATGAGTGATGCGCGTTCGTCCGGCATGTAGCGCCAGCCCAAAGGAGCCCCTGGCGCCAGCGCCAATAAGGCCCACCCCACTAAATTGTGCCAAGTGCCACTGCGCGTTATTCCCTACACTACCCCGGCCGCCGCCTAGCCAGTGCAACTGGTACAAGCATGCCCCTAAAGGCAGAGCTGGCTCCTAACTACCTACTCTCGAACATGAGTTAGGATGGGCTCAGCATGGCAGAGCCCACGTAAGACTAGGAAAACATACCTTTACTCTCCAAACTATCCCCTGGTTTACCGCAGCCAGCAATTGAGCTCTCTTGGCGTGTTTTGCGACACGTTCCTGTCGTAGTCACGGGATAAGCATTAGTGTCATAGACGGAATGTAAACAATCATCTCAAGGAACGATTTTATTTTCGCATTGCCTGGAAACGCGACAGTTTTGAACCTTCGAATCTCGGGTTCCAGACAGGGGAAGATGCAAATAACGGCGCACGAAGCAAGCCGAGCGAAAACGACAACATTGGGTTTTGACGAAAAGATATAAGAGCAAGCAATTCTGCTAGAACGAGGAAAAGGCAGAAAGACACCACTAGATTACAGAGAGATGAAGCTTGCCACCATTACTGCTGCATTCGCAGCCATTGCCGTGGCCAACGCTAAAGTGGTGTATGTCACCAACACATACTTGACAACAGTTTACGGGGACGTCGGCAAGGCCACCACCGAGCATGGCGAGAAGACAGCAGAAGCAGTACTGGAATCCACCGTTGTTGCTCAAAAGAAGCAGGGTTCCAACAAAAAACAGCAGGCTGCACAAGTGAAGGAGGCTGCTGCTTCTACACAATCAGCAGCAGTACCTACCACCTTGACCTCGCAGACCACTTCGCAGAGCACCAATAACAAGGATGCACAGAGCAGCGCCACAAGCGAGTCGTCTTCAACTTCTAGCGGCGACGATAATGTGACAGGCTCTGACCAAGAGTTCGCCGAGCTGGTATTGAACGCACACAACAAAATGAGAGCACAACATTCAGCAGATCCGTTGAGTTGGGATAACAAGCTCTACGAATATGCTCAGAGCTACGCTGATAAATACAGCTGTGATGGTAGCCTCAAGCATTCTGGAGGATCGTATGGTGAAAATTTGGCCGTGGGATACAAAACAGGTGAGGCTGCAGTAGAGGCGTGGTACAATGAGGGAGAAAACTACGACTATTCACAAGCTTCAACGTTCGACCACTTCACACAAATTATTTGGAAGAGTACCAGTAAGTTGGGCTGTGCCTATAAGGATTGCTCTTCGGAAAATTGGGGCAAATATGTCATTTGCTCGTACGGTTCTGCGGGCAACGTTGAGGGAGAAGGTAAGGCGAATCTTGCGGCTTAGTTGGCGAGCTGGCTGACTTCTGGGGACGACTTGTATGTAGTAACATTTCTTAGTAAGTCGTTATCTCCAAACATATATTTCACGAATAAATGGTTCAGTTGAACTAGACACTGAAAAAGTAATTACGGAGTTCGTTTCATTGTAGCGCTTAGATAGCAAGATGAGACTATATACAGGATAAATATAATCTTTAAAGAATACCTTAAATCAGTTTTAAACATTTAGTGACATTTTATACTAGCGGACGGAGAAGGAGATGCTCGAGCAGCATCACTCGTCATTGGACAAAGAGTTTCATGACGAAGGAACAAATCCAAACAAGAATGACTTGAACGTTGGCAAACTGAAGAGAAGCTCCTTGGCGTGTATAAGGTGCCGAACTCGTCATACAAAGTGCCCAGGAGGTGAGCCTTGCCGCAAGTGCCAGCTAGCAAGAACTAAGTGCGAATACGTGGAGGCGGACAAGAAGATCGTTGTTTCCATGAAGTATTTGAGCAAGCTTCATGACGATATCGCGAGATTGAAGAAGGACAACGCAACTCTCAGGAACAGCCTCAAGATCGAGGGAGAGAGGCGATTAATGACTAAGATCAAAAACAGTTCTGTCGCTGATATTAGCTCAGCAGAAACTACCTCTAAGAGCAGCAATTTTATGCCATCCCTTGCAAAGATTAGTGACGATGTGCAAGGACAACCAAACCAAGAAATTATTCAACCCTCGCTAGATAAACATGGAAGACTCATTCAATCAAGAACGGGCGAGAGGCTATATGCTGGATCGTCCTCGATGACATTGTTTGGTTTGGAGATCCAAAACATGGTTCCGGTCAACTCTTCTGCAGCGTCACGCTCAGGAACTCTTTTTGAGTCTCCACCTCAGATAATCCAACCTTCGCAAGAAAATCTATACAACCAACCAAGTCGTGAGGCCGAGATCTTAGAGAAGGAAGGAAACGCATATAAAATTACTTTGTCAAAAACCAACACCAGACCTGGTTTGTCCATCAATTTCACGTTACCATCGTATTCTTACGCCATGCTACTTGTGGATACATTCATTAATTTCAACGACGCAAGCTTTTATTTTTTCAACGAAGGATTAGTCAAGCAATACTTAATGAACCTTTATTCAGGTAAGACAGAAGAGAATAAAAGGATTCTCAAAAGGAATAAAAGTCCGTTGAAATTTCCTGTTGAGGCAGATAACACCATCAAAAGAGATGCAGACGACGACAGGATACTAGAAACAGTGTGGTTTTGTAAAATATTACTCATATTTGCCATTGGGGAGATGTATTTAGGCACAGAGTCAGATATATCCATCAACAAATCAAAAGAAAAATTAAAAGCTAACAAGAAAGGTATCAAAGAAAAAAGAAATACTTTGCCAGGGTCTGGATTCTTTTACCAAGCTTCTGACCTATTCACGGGACTTTTTGCTTCTGCAGCCATTGATAATATAACTAGAGATGATGGAATAGAAGTGATGCTTTTATATGCATTTTTCTTGCAAGTTGCAGACTGTACAATTGCTTCTTACTTTTATTTTGGTTTGGCTTTAAGATCTGCGCTCATACTAGGATGGCATGTGGATGCAGAAAAGGACACTCTCAATAGATTTGAGCTAGAACATAGAAGAAGAATATGGTGGACTGTGTACATGTATGAGAGAATGTTATCTTCAAAAGCAGGCTTGCCTCTCAGCTTTTCAGATGACAGTGTTTCCACAGAACTACCATCGGATTTTGACATGTCCATTAGTAATCTTGATTCATCCGGTGTACAGCAATATTACATTTTCCCTAGTGCAGAATATATCAATAACTGTGTTGGAATAACTCAAATAAATGCGGCTGTTCTCTCTGCCCTTTATACTAAACAGCCAAAGTTCAACATTTTGCCAGTAGTTTCAGAACTTGTTCAAAGATTAATCACATGGAAGAATTCTTTACCTGGTTTTCTCAATGTTGATTTTTCAGGTGATGATGTGAATGTGAAGAGGCTTACGGTTAATTTAATGACAGAATACTTTCAAGGAATGAACTTGGCTGTTCGTCCCCTTTTATTTCATTTCGCAACCAAGAAATTGAAGGATATGGAAGCCGATAATGTGAATAGATATGTGGATTTAAAAAAGTATTCAAAGAACATTTTCAATTTATTGAATGCATCTTTTCAGGCTTCCATTAATACAGTTAAGTCACTTTGGGCGTTGATTCCTGAAAACATGGTAGCAATGTTCGGTTGGATGGACCGAGAATATCTTTTTACCTCAGCATCAACGTTGATATTATTTAATGTATCATTTGGAGTTCATGATGCCACAGAGAAGTATCTTGATCGTGCCTTGGTGATCTTTACAAAGATGAAGAAATTAGGAAACCATCCAGCGGCATTAAGAAAAGCACAGCTTCTCAAACTCATGGGGGTTCTAAACTTCAACGGACTAATGGATGATTTAATCAAAAAACATGCAGATAACAAAAAAGAGACATCCAGCTATGAAAACTGGGTTGATGTAGAGGTCATGAAATCAGAAGGATTCCAACAGAATTTGGGAACCAGAAATGATGATATAATATCTAGTAATAGTTTCAGCTTCAGTGATTTCGACAGAACTGGATCTGGACTCAATGTTGGAAAAGAAAAACTGCCTAACGAATTTATATCTGCAAACTACAACTCAGAAATGACAGATTTCGTTATATCTTCTGCCGTGTCATTCGGGGAAGATAAGTTGTCTGATGTCACGGGAATGGAGATGATTGATCGCTTAGACGAAGAACAAGACCTATGGAATGAGATTTCAAACAATGCTATTTGGTTAGGTCTTCCAAATCAAGCTGGATCGAACCATGATCTTGATGAATTCAAGATGCTGCAAGATAGCCCTGCTTTGACGGATTTCGATACCACAACCAACAATATTTCCAACATCAATACCATTCACCCGGTTAATTTACAACTGGGAAGCTCACACATCGATGTATTAAACTATCTCAACAGAAATACAAATGCATTTAGTTAGCTGATCGCTACTGATTCTACTTCTTCCAGATAACAATATTGTAGAGTTTTTATTGAAATACATAGAGTTGTAACTCTGTGAGAGTTACCCATCAGAACATATCCACCATTCCAGAGTTAGCACTCATTTCATTAGGGGAATTACTTTGATTGAAAATTTGCTGCGGCGACATTGATTGCATGGGGGCTTGAGGGGACTGAGATTGCATAGCATTGCTTCCAAACGTATTTACTGGCTGTTGGCTGAACTTATTCATATACATTTGTTGTTGTTGGAAACTATCCTGACGAGGCTCGTTATTAATGGATGGAGTGCCGGACATTGCAATGTTACCTGGTGGCATCATTTGCTCCTGTGGTATGCTGGAGGTCGGTGAGTTGAATTGTGGTTGAGTATATGGAGAAGAAGATTCAAACTGAGAAGTCGCCCTGAATTTCTGTGCCCTTGACTTCATGAGTTGATCTGAGTAAAGCTCTTGCAATTTGTTGTACAAGGGGTTGAGCTCTGGCATATCGGGTGGTGGTGTATTGATAGCAGGAAATGTGGCCTCGTTCTGAGATGCTTGTTGCTGGGGTGAAACATTGTGATATTTCTCATGCAAGTAAGACAAAACAGACAAGTTGCAGTGTATGCGCCTCGTACAGTTTTGATACAGATCTATAATAGTTTGCCTGGCTTGTTGTGGAAGCAGTTGAAGCGATTGCTGGTTACTGAGGACATTATGGTATATGTTGATCGCTTTCTTCATGAGTTGTGTGTTGATCACCAAAAGACATGTAACGCGTTCTCTATCTAGCTCTAACGGACTTTTGTTAGTAACGGCACTCATTTTTTTGACTTAACTCCACTAATCTAGCCTGCAACAGAGAAGTTCTTTGAGTTATTTGTTTTAGATATCATGGAAGAAATATCACGTGAATAAAATAATGTCGTGAATATACTGAAGCTCTATCAGATAATAGACTGTTATGATAACTACCTATGAAATATTTCATTAAGAGATGTAAAGAAGAATGTGCATTTAAATTTCAGGTGTCAGAAAAAGTCGTAAACCTGAGGAGATAGTAAAATGACACGTTAAATGATTAAAGTAACTCGAAAACGAGTCTAACCTATCTGCGATTCATTGACTATCGTGGCAAGACGAGATTGAAGAGCTCTTCTCATTCCAAGATACGTTAGGTCAAACTCACTACGACCTTGAGTCATTGAACGCAATTTCGACAAATATCCTACCATTTCTCGTAAAGGCGTGTGTGCTGTTATGATCTTCTTGCTCGTGAAGTCTGTAGAGATAGACTCGATCATAGTATAGTCTGGGGGGAAGTACATATTAGCAGCTTCAGAAGTGGCCCAGTTCATGGAGTCGAGTGAGTCCGATCGTTCATCCTCAATAGATATAATAACAGCATGTCTTTTGTGAGTTAAGTCATGGACCACTTCGCCCAAGAGATTAGATCCGACATGAATTTTGGTAACCATAATCGGTTCCAATATTGTAAACGATGATACACCAAGATCCTTGATTCCAGTAGAAAGAGCCTTTCTTGTTAACTCCAGTAACACTGAAATGCCATGTGAGCTTTCATGAGCAGGAAAGTCCCAATGTTTTATCCTGACGACAGTGGAATGCAATGGGAGTCCCAAAATGGGGCCACCGACTTGCAAATAGGTGAGGCAACCATGTACCACAGCTTCTTGGAGGTTTTCCATAGAGTGCTCTGATTTCCAACGTCTATCATCCAATGTAGTAAGTAAGGAAGGAGACGCTGCTGACGGCTCCAAAATGATGACGTTATTCTCCTGTTCAAACACATAAGCACCATCTTCGTCTGCGAATGATGATTGAGACGCTTCGCCTTCAAAAGAGTCAAGCTGTATTGTCACACTAGCACCACTCTCATCAGACTCAGTAATATCATTATAGTTTGGCTTCGAAATTGTTTCTTTGTATGACACCACAACGTCTTTAAAATTGACTTTTGCTTTCATATCTTTCACTAATCTTTCCCTCACTATCTCCAAATGAAGCTCACCCATTCCACTCAATCTTGTTTGTCCCAAATCTTCATCAAAACTTACTTTTAAGGACGGGTCTTCTCTGATCAATGTTGCAATGCATTCGTTGATATATCTTTCATCCCCTGCAGTTAGGGGTTCAACACCAGAGTTAAAGAGCGGAGGAGGAATCTCAATAGGCAATAAATTTAAATTAGACTCGAGATCTGAAAACAGTCTGCTGACTGGCCCATGGGAAACTAAAGTGTCGCCCGTAATGATATCATCAGCAGTTCCTGAAATAACTCCAATGTTACCCGAAGGGATGAATGGAACCGATTCGGGTTCTTCGCCATGCATGATAAGTAATTTTTTGAAATGTAGTTTTTTTCCAGTCCTAGTATTGATGACTGTGGTGTTTGAAGTGAGCTTACCACTGTATACCCTAAAAAATGTCATGACACCTCTTGTTGCATGGGTCATCACCTTGAATGCTAAAGATACTGTTAAGTTCGGATTCTTATTCATTATCAAACCCCTTTTTGGATCCATTTCGATATTCACCTCAGTATTTCGTTTCTGATTCTTGTTCTTTTTCCCTTTTGCCTTTGCCAAAGTAGGAGAGGTTACTTTGACTTGAGGTAAGTCTATCTCCAACGGCGATGGAAGGAAACTTACAATTCCATCCATTAACGGCTGTACTCCAATATGCTTCAAGGAAGAACCGCAAAAAACCGGAGTTACATATTTTGCGATAGTTGCCTTCCTTATGATTTTATTCAAAAGCTGGGGTGAGATACGCATATAATCCTCATCGACATTTAGAAATTCATCAACCATTTCTTCATCAAATTCCCCGAGAGTCTCAACCATCGACTCTCTACATTTCTTAACCATCTCAATTTGTTCATCAAAGCCTTTAGGAGAGTCATCCAAGTCAATGACTTCGATCGATCTTCCTGATGAATCCGTCTCAGGTTGCCATTTTAACAATTTCTTATTAATCACATCGACGGTTCCTTGGAAATGATATTCATTATCTTGTGTCGGCAGAAAATACGGAACATGACATAAAACAACTCTAGTCTGTAATTTCTCAATCATTTCTTTGACAGTTCTACTAAATCCAGCTCCAACTCGATCCATCTTATTTACAAATGCTATTCGAGGTATGCCAAGGGCCGCAGCTTGTTTCCATACCTTTTCAGATTGGGCTTCGACACCTGCGACTGCGTCAAATATTGTGACAGCCCCATCTAAAACCCTCAAGGATCTTGTCACCTCAAAAGTGAAATCGGCATGCCCAGGAGTATCAATGATATTAATTTTTCTGCCATTCCATGGTATGGTTATCGCTGCCAGTTGAATAGTGATTCCTCGCTGCCTCTCAGATGGAAGGAAATCGGTCACCGTATCGCCGTCATCAACATTTCCTATATGATTGGTCTGACCACTGAAGAATAGCATTGTTTCCGAGGTAGTGGTTTTTCCAGCGTCAATATGTGCTATAATACCTATGTTTCTTGTTTTCTCGATTGGTACCATACTGAGCTTCAGTTGTGAAAATAAGGATCCCGAAGCATGTAGCCTCCTCGCATGGGCTATAAACCTCAGAGGCTTACGGGATAGCACAGCATTAGAAAGCCTTGGAAGACCACTCACCATTCCTCCGAATAGATTTAATGACTTTACACACTGAAAGGTTCTATGATTTTTTTCATTTCTTTCTTTCGCAATGAAACTTATTCTATATCAATACATAAAAAAAATCGAAGCTATTTAAAATACAAAACTTCTTACCAAGAAAAAATCAATTGTCATATCCAAGGTAATCTGTTTTAGAGCGGGTAGTCTTCTTATTTCATATTTTGTTGTGTTCCGGTGCTAGGAGGCTAGGTAGTTGGAATGATGACTCTACAATAACCTATTGCCAAGAACGCACAAATACATAGTCAAGAAGAAGGAAATACACTATGGTTTTTTTCACAAGCACTTACTAAAAACCGTTTACTCAAAAGGAGCTTGATGAGTTGCAATGTCAGAATTGAGAACACACCGTATATTCAAGTATCTGATATTACTGATCATACGTTTAGGGCATGTGGTCTAGAGGTATGATTCTCGCTTAGGGTGCGGGAGGTCCTGGGTTCGAGTCCCAGCTTGCCCCAAATGTTTTTTTTTTCCTATCGCGCGCTGACAGCTTCGGTTAATAACTCCCCAAATAGATAGGATAGCCCGATTATGTGGAGTTTTTCAGCCCCGCGAAATTAAATCTTCAGCTTCTCCGGAAGATTCAACGTCACTCCGACAATGGCTGAAACCGGCACAATTTATGAAATGAGTCACGTAATGTTCCACATGCTCTTGGTCAGGTCTTCAGTCTCGCTGTTTGTTATTTAACTTCTCTCGCTATTGGTGCAAATAGTTCAATCAATTAGTAATTCATAATGGGCTGGCAACTCGGGTAAACGGTCCGACCGATCCGTTGTAAACGGCGTATTACTCACATATTTTTGTCCAATTTTATGAATCTATATATGAACCACAATATAGCAGGACTAAGAGGTCAGTTTTATATTTATTCAAGGTCATGGTTCCCATAGAAGAAAACCAACCTGGTGATTCACCCCGAGAGGTGAACAGTCCAGTGTTCAGCCATTCGACTTCCAGTATAGCATTACAAGATGACATCGACGAGAAAGATCTTGAAAATAATAACCCTGCTGAGGATCCAAACGTTGATGGCGGGTATGCGTATGTCATATTGTTTTGTTCATTTATACTAAGTTTTTGTACGTGGGGTATGAACTCAGGTTTTGCTATTTATTTTTCGTATTACTTAAACCATGATACTTTTAATGGGGCATCGAAGATGGACTATAGTTATATTGGTGGTATCGCATTTGGTGTCGGTCTTTTCTTCACACCGGTGATAAATTGGATTCAGGGAATTATAGGAGTGAGATCTACTCTTATACTCGGTAATTGCTTTCAATTTAGTGCATTAATGTTAGCGTCATATAGTAGAAAATTGTGGCAGCTCTACTTGACGCAAGGAGTACTACAGAGCTTTGGTCTAGCATTCATCTCGTTGACATCCCTCTCGATACTTCCACAATGGTTCAAGAAAAAGAGAACATTTGCTGGTGGTGTTGCTACCGCAGGATCAGGTGTAGGTGGTATTGTATTCAACTTGGGAATGCAAAAGGTAATATCTGCCCGTTCCGTATTTTGGGCGCTTCGGTGTCAGAGTATAATTGCTTTTGGCTTGACATGGTTTGCAATTGTACTACTAAAAACAAGACATGAGCAACACAAAATAGAATTTACCATCATAGACAAAGAGGTGCTACTTATGGGTGGATTCTGGATCTTGGTGTTCTACGTGATCACCTGCATGTTCGGCTACGTCATCTTACTTTACACGTTGTCAAACTTCACCACAAGTTTGGGGTACTCAGAATATCAGGGATCTATTGTAGCAGCCATGGTTCAAGTTGGAAATTCATTCGGCAGGCCGGCTATTGGATTCATATCGGACAGATTTGGCCCGTGTACTGTAGTGACTGTCGTGTATTATTTAGTAAGCATCTTTTGCCTAGCAATGTGGATACCTGCTCGGAACTATGCAACTGTTATCATTTTTGCACTCATTCAAGGAAGCTTAATGGGCTCTGTTTACGGTACTCTTGCCCCCACAGTTGCTCGCCTTGTTGGTATGAGAAAACTCAATGTTGCTTTTTCTTTGTTGTGGGTTTTCATTGGTCCTGCTGCTTTATTTTCCCCCGTCATTGGTACCAAATTGACTTCGGGGGCAGGCAATGAAGTGAACCCCACGAGGTATAGAAACTCTGCTATTTTTTCCGGGGTTTCTTTCTTTGCTTGTGCTACAGCAATGCTACTTCTTCGTGGCTACATAAAGGCTCGTGACAAACTAATTGTGGACAAGCAAGACCCTGATGAAGGTGGCCAACTTCAGGTTCATATCTCTCCTGCTGAAGTACTTTCAAACTGCTTTAGTTTAGGTGGAAGGCGCATCTAATCGTAAAAAGACTTTGTATTTAGGTATTTATTTCACTAAAATATATTTAGTGGTATTTATCATACGGGTGTAAAGGTTTATCGAGATCTCATTAACTTTTTTCATTAAAAATAAATAATTATACCTCTGATAGATAAGAAAGTTGACTACATTGTAAAAACGACGCTCGGGGGGTTTCTAGAAGGATTGAATCTCAAATGGAATCCACACTAGAAGGTACTTCTGGAGATACAATACCTCCGGAAGCGATTGGGAACAATCTGAATAGTGAACTCTACAAAACAACAACCTCATCGCGACCATCACAAACAATGGATGTTGACTCTTTGAATACTAAGCGAGATAACACTTCCGAGGACATCACTGTTAATGTCAATGAATTCAGAAATGAGCAGCAGAGCTGTCATTCTGGGTCATCAAGCGATATAAAACAACTGCCGGTTAGTATGGATGAAAAATTTCCTAAAAAAGATGCTAAGTCTGGCAATGATTTTGGCCATTTGCTGGCCTATGAACAAAATTCCAGTGAAAGTATACAGGCACTCCCTAGCGAGGTTTTGTCTGCCGAATCTTTGCATTCCGTAGTTGACGAACCTTCTCAATCCTCATCTGATATTCAGAATCAAAGCTTGAACCAGAGATATGCAGAAAATCCAAAAATCGAGCAAGGGAACCTGGTAAAAGATTTCACATCTCAAGTGGAATCTTCTAGTCTTTATAGGGCTAATTCCCCGGGAGTGAGACTAATTATAGTAAGTGACGTTCCTCATAGTCACCATATTCAACAGTTTCTAAGTAAGGTAAATGGTGAAGTTTTCACTATAAATCTTAACAAAAGCGGATCATACACTGATTTATTGAAAAAGTCTTACAACTTGGTGCATTTTTGTCTAGAGTACGATGAAAATTTTGTTCTGAATATTCAATCGATGGTAACATTTATTCAAAATAACAATGGAACCCTTGGCAGTTCTGATGAAATAGCATTCCACGTTCAGTTCAGAGCAAGCAAAGTTTGGCCATCCGACTATAGGGACGATGAAGTACATCACTATGAAAAGCTTTTGAAAACTTTGTCTGAGAGCGTAGGAAATAAAGTAACACAATGCTCGATAATTGATAAAGTATTGACAAATATTACATCACCAAGTGACCATGATACTACAAAGATTACCGGATACATACAAGAGGACTTGAAGTATTGGAGTGACCTCAAGATTTTAGACTACGGAGAAAATTTCATAAGATTACTCGATGGAGTCGTTTTTCCTGAAACATTAGAAGTATTAAATATAGGTGGAAGCAACAGTCTAGAATCCCTTGATGGATTGAAGTTTCCCTCTAAGCTTAGGGCATTGATTGCTAATAACTGTACAATTTCAACGATCGATGACGTATCATTCCCCCCATTTTTAGAGAGATTAGATCTTTCGGATGATAGAATATACTTCCTTAACTATGTGGATTTTCCGGCCAGATTGTTGGATTTGGATTTATCGAACAATCGGATTGATAATTTGAGGGGTGTCAATTTTCCTAGAACTTTACGTTCTTTATCACTATCTACAAATCCTATTGAATGTATCAAAGGAGTAAAGTTTCCAGAAGGGTTACACTTTCTTGATGTTTCTTGCATTCCAAATGAGTCCATGGCTGGGGTAAGATTCCCCGACTCAATAGTTTCTTTGAATCTACAAGAGTCTATGACCAATACTCGAGGGCTCAAACTACCACAATTTTTGAAAGAAGTAAATCTCAGTGATAACGGGGTGAATAGCATTAATCCGCTAAAACTTCCCAACAGCATAGAGAAATTATTTCTCAGTAACAACAACATAAAAACTTTAAATAAAGTCCAATTCCCAGCATGTCTTAAAGACCTTTACCTTGGTAATAATTTAGTAACTACTTTGAAGAATGTCCAGTTTCCGTTGGGACTAGAACTATTAGATTTGGATATGGACCCAGATTTAGATGATAATGATAGACATATAACGACTTTGAAAGACGTGGTATTCCCACCTAACTTGAAGATATTGAAACTTGGATATCATGCGATCAAAAGTATTGAATCTATTGAATTCCCCTACGGATTGGAATACCTAAGCCTCGCATATAATGAATTGAAGTTTGCCCGAAACATAAAGTTTGGCCCAAATTTAAAAGTTCTTGATTTAAGTGGAAATCATGAATTGCTCAGCATTGACCATTTCATCATACCTAACTCGGTGACTGACTTACGCATAGCTCCTCAGTTAGCCTTGAATCTCCCGGCTTATATTGTTGAAAGAGCGAACAGAAAGGATTTAATAATAACTAAGTCTGCCCCATATTGAGTTTACTGAATTCTTAGATCTTATATAACGAAAAATTGTACAGAAGCATTGAACGTTAAACAATTTCTATTTACTCTTCTTCATCTGAAGAATCCTCCGCATCCTTCCTTTCCAATAATGCTTGTAATTGTGCATCTTCGTGAGCTGTCACTGCTTTAGGAGCCATTGTAATTTTACAAGAGCCACCCTTGCTCTCAATTGATTCAGTTATCTTAGTAATAGCTTTTTCTAACAATTCGACACCTTGGTTTTTATCTAACGCTTGTGTTGAGATTACATATAACGGTGCGGCCACTAATCTCGCTTTGACTTGCATATGCTCGGTTGACTCATCCTCTGCAGCTTTCAAGGATTCTTTGATGGCATCAATACCATCATAACTGAAACAAGAGACTTCCACATCAGCTCTGATTTTAAGAGCCTGAGGCGTCAAACGTCTTGAGATGTAGAGTTTCAATTCATCCAAGACATCTTGGGATGGTGGCTCGAGACCGTCAAAAATTGAGGAGTCTGTGATTGATAATTTGAATGCATCATATGCGTGTCCGTACTTTCTGCTCAACGGCCATCCAATGGATTTGTATAAAGTTTCTAAGGTAAGGTTAAACTTCTCTGCGCAGTGTCTCAAAATTGAATGGACTGCCTTAGACTTGTTGTATCTCTCGTCACATTTGACAATATCTTCAGCGGAAACTCTTCTCTTGGATAAATCAATGTACCCTTTCTCTTTATCAACTCTTAAAACAACCGCCACCTCATTTTTACCAACACGTATCAACTTTTGGATCGATCTAATACGTCTTCTCGATAACTCCGATAACAATACCATTCCCTCGATGTTGTCATACTCTAATAGTTTCACGTACGCACCCATTTCGGCAATCTCTTGTACATTGACCATTACCACTTCATCCACTTCGGGGTACTTGTTTTCATAATATCTAAAATTAGAGGAGCTCATTTCGTCAGATCAACTATTTCAGTAAAGTTTACTAGTCTAATGATGATCTTTCGTCACGAAGCAACGAAGAGTTTTATATATGCACCGATTATGTGAAAGTTGAGTTCGATGATTAGCTGAACGAGTCATAGAAGTGAAAAAATCAAGCGGAAAAAATTTCTGATTAGCTAATACGGTTGCCAAAATTTAGATAATACGCATCACGTGTATCCTTTGGTGATCTAATGGCTGCGATTGCCACAAAAATGTTGCACTCACAAACTCTTGATCATATAAGAGTTAGGTCCAGCGTTATTATAAGCAAATCACCTCTAAGAGGGACTCCGAAGTTCGAGCAATTGAATTAATTAAGTGGGAGCATGAGTACCCAGGTGAAGCAAAGCGCTGCGCAAAGGAGCCAGAGAGAGAAAGGAAAGGAACCACGCTCCTCCAAAAAAACACTAGTTAGTATCGAAGAAGCTAACTTTTCAATCGATGCGAGGTATCAAATCAGGGAAGTATTAGGAAAGGGATCATATGGAACAGTATGTTCGGCAGTTGATTTGAAAAGTGGTACCGAAGAACCAATCCAGTTAGCAATCAAAAAAGTGTCGAACATATTTGACAAACAGGTTCTCTTGAAACGGGCGGCTCGAGAATTGAAGCTCATGAGGCACTTCAAAGGTCATAGAAATGTAACTATTACCATTCCAATTAATCTTTTCACATGATTTAATACTAACCTTTCTCAGATTGTAAATTTAATCGACTTGGATATTGTTTATCTAAAGCCATATGAGGGTCTCTACTGCTTCCAGGAATTGATTGATTACGACTTAGCAAAGGTAATTTACTCCGGAATACAATTCTCAGAGTTCCACATACAAAGTTTTATTTATCAAATTTTATGTGGACTCAAGTACATTCATTCGGCAGACGTCATACATAGGGATTTGAAACCAGGAAATATTCTTGTCACCATACAAGGAAACTTGAAGATATGCGATTTCGGGTTGGCCAGAGGTGTGAATCCTGAATTCTTCAAACAAAAAGCAGCTCCCATTACAAATTATGTGGCCACAAGGTGGTATCGAGCCCCAGAACTCATGTTAAGCAATACACACTATACAAAAGCAGTGGATCTTTGGGCAGTTGGATGTATTTTGGCAGAGCTTTACGGTCGCAGACCTCTCTTTATGGGCAAAGATCAAATGGATCAGCTCCACAAAATATTCAGGATAATAGGAACCCCTCCAATTGAAGTAATAAAAAAGCTCCAATGGAAAATCGCCACCCCTCCTCGGTCCCAATTTAGAGGAGTTGCTCTTTCTAGCGTATATCCTTTTGCATCTCTGGATGCATTAGATCTACTACTGCTTCTTCTCGAATGGGATCCATCTGCGAGACCAAACATATTTTCCGCGTTGGATCACACGTTCTTGGAAAAAATCCGTGATCCTAACTATGAGCCAGAGTGCCCGACTGTTTTTGACTTTAGCTTTGAAAACACCGCAACAACGTTGTCAGATTTGAAGCAGCTCCTTCATGAAGAAGTCCAAGCATTCAAGGCCGATAGATTGAGTACCCATTTCTAATCAAGCTATCCAAATATAGTTATAGCTCCTATAACAACTTACATTTTTTCCGATTATGCTAGCCGAGGTATTAGTCCGTAGCAATCTGTATCTAAATATTATTGTTCTCTCGGTTTATAGTCGTACATAACGTGAGGGGCGAACTAGCCAAGCTCACGCGATTACCGAGGAAGGGAAATGTAGGTGCAAAGAATTATATAATAAGCCAGAATTTGGCAAAGTTCACTTTCACGTTCACTTTATAGCACCTAAATTAAAAATGCCAAACCACGCAGACTTAGAAATCGTTAAAATTTCCGTGGTCCTCGACGGAAAGGACTCTTTCGATGTGAATGATCCTAGCGGAGGAAACGTCAATATCAAGTTCCCAGAGAACACCAAGTACGTTGAAACCGTACATTTCAAGGTCAAAAACAGAACATTGAAGAACCTCAAGTTGAAAGTTCAAATCAAGAAAGCTGGTCTTACAGTCAAAGAGAAGTCAGATGAAATTGGAGAGGAATTTGAGCCATCCGACGAAATCTACTCTGTTGCTCTTCCAGAGCAAAAAACACCGGGCGGTTTTCTTACCAGAGGTAAGTTTCAAGCTTACAGTAGTTACTATGCAGGAGACGAAGAGCTCATAGTTAACCCATGGATCTTGGAAATCACCAAGAAATAGGCTTTCTTGCAATCTGCTTTTTGCCATTTTATTTATTAGACCATGGATTACCAGGTAGTCAATCTGCAGTGTAGATTACTCAATCCATAATCTATATAATATTTCATGTTTTCTTACACAAATGGACTATCTATTAGCACATGTACCTTGTATGAGCAGGTGTGATAGTTTTATCTGTTTACTTGCTCCCTGTAAAAAGTTAGCCCCACTTTTAGTTCTTGATGGGACCTCCAAATAGTAGACTTACATTTTTATCTCGTACAAATCTTGCAGTTTAGCAGTAGAGGCTTGTGTTCGTTTGGGTGCAACTCCGATTTCCTGCACTAATAGAAATTAATACACTTTCATTGAAACAGAAAAAGGACTTTTGTACAGCATAGACTATTTGGCTTCTGAAGGCAAGCTTATTCAGAAAGAGGGTAGTAAAATATAATACTTTAGTTAAGGGGTCTTTTATTCAACGAATTTAGTGTAGATATTCAATTTGAATTTGAAATCAATCTCGTTCAGCAGATCAATTGCTACGATGTCAAACGTTAGGCCAATTACGCATGAACTGTGGTATGGGCAATTCTCAGAGGAACTTGGCTCTAGCATTGAGAGCTATCTTTTCAAGGCCGGAAAGAATAAAAGTCTTACTTCGGAAGCGATTTCAGGGCCCATTAAGGGAGTGAGGATACTCATAGGGCCACACGCTGGCTACGTTTATTCAGGAGAAAGGTTGGCAGAGACTTTCAAGGTATGGGACACTTCCAATGTGAAAAGAGTGTTCATTTTGGGACCATCACATCATGTTTATTTCAAGAACTCCGCCTTACTATCGAAATATGACTATTACGAAACACCGTTTGGACATCTTCCTGTAGATGTAGAGATAAATGAAAAGCTTATCAAGTGTACTTCCGGGAAGAAAACTTTCAAGTACATGAGTGAATCGGTTGATGATGATGAACACTCTTTTGAAATGCATGCCCCCTACATTCATTACATGACGAAAGAATTGAAGAGAGGCCCCCCTAAAATAATTCCCATAATGATCAGTGGAATGGACAGAACATTCAACCAGGAAATTGTTGAATCCTTGCTACCTTACTTTGAAAGTGAGGAGAACCATTTTATCATAAGCTCTGATTTTTGCCACTGGGGACCTCGTTTCGACTATACCAAGTACTTAGGTTCTCCCACCCCTGGCAATTTGATACCAAGTGAGCTAATCCGTTTATCGTCGCAGACACAAGTTAAACCCCACTTTCCGATTTACAAATCTATTGAAGCGCTTGATAAGTTAGCCATGCAAATAGCTTCGAAGGGATTGTACGATGAGTGGGCTCAGTACATATCTGTCACTGGAAATACTATATGCGGCCAAAAACCTATTGGAATTGTACTCAGACTTATAGAGTTATATAAAAGGAACCGAGGCTCGACCTCCGAAGAAGTTTTCAGGTGGTTGAATTACTCTCAGAGCAATAGAGCAACGCGATTCAATGATAACAGCGTCTCTTATGCTTCGGGATATGTGAGGCTTTGATGACTGTCTTTCTTGATAGCAGTTCAACTCAATTACTTCAAGTTTGCTCTTGAGTACCCACCTTTATTTGTTTTCGAGATTTTCAATCGATTCATCTAGCATTCATATGTCTGTTCAATGTAGCTTTATAAGGTATCTATAATGGATATTTATCGTACTGCATATGCGTGTGAAGTGAAATGAGATTTATCTATACCAAAATTATAACAATCGTTGATTTCTCGTACTTTATCAGCTATGAGTGACGGAAAATATTTTGCCAAGTCCAAGTCTTCGGAGCTACGGGCGGAGCTAGAGCAAGCTTTCAAGAAATCCAAACCTCATAGCAAAGTCAAAATTGTTCTCAAAAAAGTGATTGCAAATATTATCTTGAACAATTCCGAACTTGCCAACTTGATGCCAGACGTTATTACGCTAATGAGATTGGATGATTTGGAAATACGAAAAATGTGTTTGCAGTATCTAAATGCCTATGCGCCTATCAATCAAGCTGCTGCTAAGGAGGCAATTCCTTTTCTCACACGTTTTAAAGATGATCCGAACCCTGTGACGAGGACATTAGTGATTAAGACGCTAACTTCTATTCCCAATGAAGACTTTTTGGACCTTGGCTTTCGTCTAATTAAGTATTTTTTGAAAGATCCACATGAAAATGTTAGAAAGGCTGCAGCTTTTTCTGTCAGTAGATTGTACCAACACAATGAATCGAGAGCCATAAAGGAACAACTAATTGATTCTTTAAATGATCTCCTATACGACGATAATAAAGTAGTTGTTGCTCAAACGTTGGCTGCTTTAAGTTATATAACAGAAAATGGCAAATCGTTAAGCCTAGCTATTGACAAGGCTCACACGAGGGCCTTGGTATCTTACTTAGGTAAAACGAATGAGTGGTATCAAGTATACATCATCAATTCACTAATGTCTTATGTCCCACAAACAAGCATTGAAGCATTGGAACTTATTGATGCGACAATTCCATCTTTACAGCATGAGAATGCAGCGGTGGTTTTGAATTCTATTAAAGTGATTGTTTATCTAAGTAATTTTGTTAAAAATGCTCTGCTTCATATGCCATCACTTCCCAAAAGGCTTGGTGCTTCACTCGTTTCACTCCTATCAAAGCCTCCTGAGATTCAGTTTTTGGTATTAAGAAATGTGATTCTACTTTTGCTTGGCAAGAAAGATCTCGTTCAGTTCGACATTGAAATGTTCTTTTGTCGTTTTGACGACCCCATTTATGTCAAAGATACTAAACTTGAAATCATATACTTGTTGGCAAATGATAATAATGTGGAACTTGTATTGAGTGAATTAGAAGAGTATGCAACAGAAGTGGATGTAGCGATGGCACGAAAAGCAATCAGAGCGTTTGGAAACTTGGCTGTTAAACTTTCTAATGCTAGTAGTAAGTGTGTCGAGGCTCTTTGTGGCTTGATGTCGCATGGAATCTCTTATATTATTCAAGAGTCAACGATTGTCCTCAAGAATATTCTCAGAAAATATCCAGGCGAGTTTAACTTTGCAATTGGGGAGTTGCTTAAGTTTTACAAGCTCATAAATGAGCCAGATGCCAAAATAGCGTTGATCTGGATATTCGGGCAATACTGTCAATCGATAGACGGCATAGAGAAAATTTTCGAGGAATCAGTCTCAAACTTTAAAGATGATCCGATAGAAGTACAATATGCAACCTTAACTGCAACAGTGAAGTATTACCTCCAGATGCCTTCTTTAGGAGAACAGTTAGTACTTAAAATCTTAGAGTGGGCCACTGAAGAAGTAGACAACCCTGATTTGAGAGAAAGGGGTTTCTTTTACTGGAGGCAAATTTCTTCAGAAGAAAGCCATTCGCTCGGATCCTTCCAGGAGAACACGAAGAAAATCGTGTTGAATCCAAATCCCATGATTGACGTAGATAATGAGAATATTGAACCTTCAATTCTTGAAGAGTTGGAATTAAACTTAGGCTCGTTAGCGTCAATATTTTTGAAACCCGTGCAAAGTGTTTTCAGACTTACAAAGTCTAAGAAACTACCGTACAGCCCTGCATTACATGACAAAACACTTCCTCGGATACCCGAAAATTTTATGACTCCTTCAAATCAACAAGTGTCTGTCTCAGAGGATAGGGAGGCTCCTGAATATGGCAGTTTCTCTCGATCTCATCAACGACCAGTTAGTGACCGAGATGAAGAATCTCGCACAGGGAGTATCTCCCCAGACAGTGTTTCTTCCTTTGATAAACGACCGTCAAGTAACAATTCTAAACATTCTCTGAAGCCTAACAGCAATGGAAATGTTGCAAGAAAGGAAAGTATTGTAAGAAGACTTTCTAGAAAAGCATCCGTGACTAGCAAAGATAGGTAACGTCAGTATCATTTATTGTAAATATATATGCATATGAACATTTTCAATCATTATTCTTTATGGGGCTTCGAGTTTAATCTTAGTTCCAGTTGGTGCAGAACTTCTACGTAAGCTGCGGACGCTTATGACTTCGACATCTTTGGAAATTTTCACATGAGATCTGACTGGTTCGATCGTTTCCACTTTCAAAATGGGCATATTCTCCTCGGGTCCATCGGGAATACTTTTCAATAGTTCATTCATATCCAACTTGAGTAGAGCGGCCAATATTATTATAGCAGCTGGTTTTGACATGACCAACAGCATCTCTTTACAAAAGCTTGCAGTGACACAGTGAGGGCATCCGTAAATACATTCACATTTTTTGACCTTTTTGAACGTTGCGTACAATATTTCGTCAAAAAGCTCGAACGTCTTTGCAGCTATTCCTGATCCATTCTTGCCACCTTTGGCATCATAAAATATTAACCTGGCTGGTCTTTTCCGTTTTGATTGTCGCTGAGCAAACTCTTTCTCTGGAGCCTTGCATTCTGTCATAAGTTCCGATTCTCCCATGTTGGAGGTAAACTTTGCATTTGGGTTTGTGGTCGCCCCACCACTTATGAATAATGGTAAAACGTTCATAATAGCATGTTGTGCAGCATGAATACCACCAGCTGGGGATAGCTGTTTGTCGTCAATTATTTCAAGAGCAAAAGACGGTATGTCAACCCAAAAGCCTTTGGACTGTAAGAGTATAGGAGGATTCTTCACCTCTACCGCTTCCAAAATTTCAGACCTTCTGTTCACTTTAAAAAATCCAAAAACCACGATCTTCATTTCGATGTCTCCAAAGTAAACTGGTATATCGGAAGGGATACCCGTATTAGGATTGAAAATTTCTTTAACGTATCTTATTTCAACAGGATCCATATCTGTGAAGTCACGTTGTTGAGTAATCCAATCTACGTTTACTCGCAAAACCTTTGCAAAGCGGTCTTGCGTATTGAACTCTTTCACCAAGTAAGGATTACCTTGATGAAGAAAGATACCACCTTCATAGAGCGTAAAACTTGTTCTGGATGCCTCGACTTCTTCAATGACAACATTTCTATCATTTGTGATGTCCACGACAGCGTAGTTTTCACTCTCAATGGCCCTTATCGGAACAAAATCCAGGGGCCACGGAAGATAGTTAGGGTGTGTTCTATAGTTTCCGTTGTTATCCTTGTAAAGTTTCCCCTTACAAATCTCAACGAAGCTGTTCATTCTGGCTGTGGAACCATCGCGTGAAAACCATTTGATATCTTCTTGCAAAACAATGGGCCACTCAAAAGCAGCACATTGCATATGAAGAGCCATTATCAACTTACTAGAGCCTAACTCCAACAAGCTCGAAACGCACAAGTCTTCATAATCCTTTTCGCATAACTCTTCTGCGTTTTTTGAGTAGTATTGGTCCACGGGATTGGTCCCCAATACTAAAATCGCCAAGCTACCAAGTGAGTTCGCCCCTCTGCCAGCTCTACCAAATTGCTGATGTAAGTGCAGCTTCAGGATTGGGAATCCACAAGACAAAACTATGTCAATATCAGATAAATCAATTCCAAGTTCTAGGGCATTAGTAGCTACAATAGCCCTTAGTTGACCTTTGAACATTTTGCTTTCGATAGATCGTCTATCGGACTTAGAATAACCGCCCCTATAAGACAATATTTCGGTGCCATGAATGTTGGGATAAACGTCACTCTCCGTTTTCAACAATGTTCTTATTTCTTTCATGATTAGCTCGCAAATTTGTCTTATTGGACAGAAGACCAATATTTTTATATCGCTGAGCTTAGATAAAAGACTCAAAACTAATTTTGCCAGCTCCGAAATGATTGATTCTCTAGGGATCAAATGCGCATTTCTCAGTTGTAGGTCTAACTTGCTCGACGAGTCAAGCCTAGCCTGGATCTTTCCATTTTTATTCATCAATGGAGGTGGGTTCCAAACAACTAACTTTTTTTCACCACAGGGGCTCCCATCTTCAGCGATATGTATCACATCTTCATTAGGGGTAATGGCACACAAAGCTCTGAAATGGGACTCGGGATCATTTATGGTTGCAGAGCAGGAAATGAACTTCAAATCGTGACACTCCGAATTGAATTTGGATATCAATCTTAACAATCTACTCATCACAAAGCTGACATGAATACCGAACGTTCCTTGATATACATGTAACTCGTCCACTACCACATACTTGAGAGAGGCTACGAATTCCACCCATGGGTACCCGTTGGATGTCTTGTCATGATTTGGCATTATGGACGCATGTAGTGTGTCAGGATTGGTGAATATAATATCAGCAAAGGTTCGGGTATAGCTTCTCATTTTTTGATCTGTATCCCCATCATAGGTCTCGACTATAATATTTCTTTCTCTGCAAAGAGGGATATGGGAGATCAAATCTTTCAAGTGTCTTTTTTGATCCTCCGCCAAGGCTTTAGTGGGAAAAATGAAGAACGCTGTTGTTGCTCGCTTCTTGATCCTGTTTTCTATGTTCCATAAGATGTCGTTCAAGATAGGTATCTGATATATCAATGACTTTCCTGAGCTTGTCGATGTGCTCACGATGACGTGCTTTCGATCGTCATCTGAAAGTAAGTTATCCAATGCTTCGGCTTGATGCAGATAAAGCCCATTTTCAACAGAAATTCCTTTAAATTCTTTGAGAGCATAGATCAAATCTGGATGTAAAGCTTCCATGTTGGTCAATTTCTTGAAGTTAGCATTTCGAGAAGGGGTTAAGGTATTAACTGAAACTATCTGATCTTTGTAGAAATGACCTGATTTCAAAGTAGATATCATGTTTTCAAGGGAGCTCTTCTCCACCATATTGTATTTTTGAGTATTTTCACGAATGCTGTGCTCAACAGGATCATCAAATGTTGGTGGAGTTGGAATCTTGTCTTTATTAAGCGTTTGAAGTTTGAGCATTGGAATGTCGTTCTCTCTTTCCAGTGGTGAGAAACCTCCCAAATACTTGTTTATACCCTCCTGAAATTTAATGTTCCTTGACTTCACAATATTCATTAGCTGCGCCTGGGTTAAATTCGCTACACTCAACTTAGAAGTGGACAAAAAGAATCTCAGATTTAGCTCTTCTTCGTCATTTGGCTTCACTCTTTTTCTTCCCTTCAAAACCGCTCCAATTCCACGCATCTTGGCGTCTCTAAAATCAAATATCAATAGCTGTTCTGAACTTGACCCCTTTTCTTCGTTTTTTAATTCCACATCTTCGAAAGCTTTGTCCATCAGATCAGGTTTTGATTGCAGATAGCCAGACTTCCAATCAAACTTGACCTTTTCAGCAAATGATAATAAAACTTGATTTTGATCTACATAATCATAGAAGATATCCCCTTCAGGAAAAAGGGATTTTATCAAGGCAAGATCCAACCTTGAAATGTTCGAGTTAAGCTTTTGAATGAGATCAAACGTTGGTATGGTTCCCATAGTATGAGAGGCCAAAAATGTCAAGTGGGTATTAATTTGGACAAAAGTTTTATAAAGCTCCTTAAAGGAGTCGCTCCATTCTCCCGCAACAACCTTAACATTTTCAGTCATCAATTAGTTGCATTAATACCCTTACTAGTATTGATGATTCTGTTTAGATCAAGATCTAGCGTGTATGCAAAAACGACATCTCTTTGCGACATATTATAGTGACATAATCTTGCGACATAAATTGCTACATACATTTAGCAAGCATTACCGTTGCAAGCCAAAGTTATTGATTTCAGTTTATCAATTCAAGACAGGTTATTGCGGCAAAAGCAGTACCTTCAGGACTTTTACTAATATTGAAGAAGACTGATTTACCCTATCGCTATGTTTGACAAACTCAAACTCAAGTCTAAGAGTAAAAATGTTACACTTGCTGACCCAGCAGCAACACCAGGTAGAGATCCGTCGAAGAAACAAATTTTCCAATCTCGACAAAACTATGGAGTGAACATTGGCGCTTGCTTCGTGTTGGAAAAATGGATATCTCATAGTATTTTCCCAAATGGAACGGATGTCGAGTTAGCAGCTGTGCTGAAATCTGTCAAGGAGAAGGGTGAAGGTAAAACTAGGGATGCTTTTGAGAAACATTGGAAGGATTTTTTACAAGATGGAGACTGGGATTGGCTCAGAGATCATAATGTCACATCTGTTAGAGTACCATTGGGTTACTGGGAAATAGGCGGAGGAAAATTTACGAAGGGCACTAGATTTGAGAAATATGGAACTTCTGTCTACGCTGACGCATGGTCAGTCTTCAAAGAGTATTTCGTGGAGAAGGCACGGAAGCGTGACATCTCTGTCTTGGTAGATATCCATGGTCTTCCTCATGGAGCAAATGGCTCGGATCACAGCGGAGAAAAAAATGGGGGCGAAGCTGGCTTTTGGAGCCACGACGAATCCCAACTTTTAGTCAGTGATATGCTTGCTTTTGCTGCCAAAGACTTGAAATCTTATGAAAATATTGCAGGCTTACAAATTGTGAATGAGGCCGAGTTCGCTGATCCTCCAAAGAAGCAGCAAAGATACTACGCAACAGCTATCAATCTGATCCGCGAACATGACAAGGACATTCCTATCATTATATCTGACGGTTGGTGGCCAGATCAGTGGGTCAAATGGATACAAGGTATTCAATCGGAAGGATCGCTTGGGATCGTTGTCGACCACCATTGTTATAGATGCTTTTCTGATGATGACAAAAAGAAGCCCCCTCAAAAGATCATTGACGATTTGAACAACGATTTGCTAACCAACCTCAATGATGGTGGTAAGGGTGTTGACTTTATGGTAGGTGAATTCTCATGTGTGCTTGACGGCGAATCTTGGAAAAAAGACAACGCAAATTCTAAAAGAGATCAATATGTTATTGATTATGGAAAACGTCAACTTGAACTTATTTCAAAAAGAGCTACGTTTGGAAGTTACTTTTGGACTTTCAAATTCGAATCTGGAAACGGTGGAGAGTGGGATTTTAAGACTATGACAGACAAAGGTGCTATTGCACCTCCTATAAAAGTTAAAAATGTCCCCTCGCCGTCCACTCGTGACGAGAGGCTTGATAAAGTGTACTCTGGTCATGTGGATTACTGGAACAAGCAAAACCCACATGAAAAATACGAGCACGACAGATATAAGGAAGGCTTTGTCACTGCGTGGGAAGACTCTGTTTCGTTCGCAAAATTCAATGGCTCAGTGCTAGGTAGGGTGCAAGCGTGGAAAGCTGCAAGATTTCATGAGCATGTGAAGGCCAAGGGCCTGCTGAAGCATTTGTGGGAATGGCAGCAGGGTTTTGATGCTGGACTTAGTGAGTTCTTGAATAGCGTGTAGACCATTTACCGTTATCTTGTGGGTTACTCATGTTTCCTCAACTCGTTATATATCACCTATTTTTGTTCAGTCTCATTTTTGGACACATGATCACGATATCGATTACATATTTAATTAGGAATCTTAAGTAATAAATTTAAATTAGGTCACGAATCCAATCTTTATATTTGATCTGGGTGACAAGGCTACTATTGTAAAGACTTAGATCATCAGCTCGTGCATCATGACCTCTGAAGTGACTGAATTCAAGTCTGCAATTGAGCTAAATGGTATTGTGAATAAGCTATTGAAAGAGTTGACTACTGGGCAGCAAATCTCCAAATTATTGAATTACGAGATAACGCTTCTAGAAATATCTAATTATGAACAGAAGAAGCTTCTGCGAATAGGCTACTGTGACTATGAGATAGCGTATGTATCATATTCTTTAGCGGTCGCAATGTACTCCAGTATCGAGGGAGGTATCACAGAGAACACGAAAGACTTTTACAAAGGAATTAGGGAAACATTAACGAGAAAAAAGGACTCATTCAATGAAATCAAGAACATAATATCCGGTAGTGCCGTAAATAAGACTCACAAAGGTGATGAACGGAACGACCCGCTTTTTGAGAGGTTCAAGAGTTTAAATTCTCTCCCCACTGGTCATAATGAGGGTAATGTAAAATCTCTTGGTAACAAAAGCATTTTATCTTTAGAGGAATTGAGACTTCGGGAAGTTCTATTGCCTGCCGATCTAATGCAGTTGATGAACATGGTGCAATCGTCCAAGATCAAACTTTTACTCATAGATTATAGATCTCCAAAAGATTTCAACCACAATCATATAAATCATTCTGATATTGTGAACATTGATCCTGATCATATATCCTCCTTAGATTGGAGCAACGAATCTTTGACTGACCTGGATCTTGAAGATAGGCTCAGCTTACATTTATCCCAAGATCAATACGAGAGATTCCGGAATAGGAATAAGTACGATGTAGTTGTGATTTATAACTTCAAGTTTGGCTATTCGAGGAATTCAGTTGACAGGTTCCAGAATTTGAGGGATCTGTTAGAGGCCATGCTGACTTTTGGATTCACACCTCAGAATCCATTTTCAAAACTAATGGAGCTACTCGTATTCAAAAACAAGTATATAAGTTCCAGGCTCAAAAGATTCCCCGTTTACTTGGCTGGAGGAGTCTTCAAGTGGCATGAGACCTTTGGTGATAATTCAATTACCAGAACTGAGCAGGGTTCTGTTTTAACTCGACCCTATGCTACAGTTCTTAAAAACGGCAATCTGTCTAGTTTTTCGAGCGATGGAAGACCATCGTCAAAAGGTGACTCAGACGAGGCTTCTTTGCCTCCTTATTTGAAAAAATTCCGCGAATATTTATCAACTGCGAAGTCCTCATCAGTCGCTCATCACCCTCCTACTTCGATACCTTCTAGCTCATTCTCGGAGGTAGAATCTTTTAATCATAATGAGGTACCACAGTCTTTGCTGGTTCACCCATTGCAACAGCACTCAAAATTGTCGCATAAAGATACAAGCAAGAAGTATGATGGCCTGAGTGAGGTGAAAATTTCGAATAGTCCCTCGAATGGATCAACCAGAAACAATTCTGATTTTTTGAAGCAGTTTACAACAGGTCTCACAAATCTAGGAAACTCTTGCTATATGAACTGTGTACTCCAATGCTTAAGTGCAACCCCACAGCTAACAAAATTTTTTTTTTCCACGGGGACCTCTGGCTCTTCATCCTCATCACTCATGTCATATCGCCAGCATATTAATGTAAATAACAAACTTGGATCTAAAGGGATCTTAACTACTAGTGTTGTTGGGCTATTTGCAAGTATGCTCAATAATTCCGGGAAATATGTGACCCCTACTCAGTTCAAAAAAGTGATGGGTTCATTGTCCCCTGGTCATCAGTTTGCAAGTTTTGATCAACAAGATTGCATAGAGTTTCTTACATTTGTTCTTGATGGACTTCATGAAGATCTTAACCAGGTCATGCTTGAAAATGACGACAAGAAGGCAATAATGGAGTTATCTCCAGAACAAGAGAAAACACGTGAAGCATTACCTATAAGGTTAGCATCAACTATAGAGTGGGAGAGGTATTTGAAACTTAATTTTTCAATTGTAGTGGACTATTTCCAAGGTCAGTATCTTTCAAGACTACATTGTTTGGAATGTGATTTTACTTCAACTACATACAACGCATTCTCAACTTTGTCATTACCAATACCTGATAAGCCCGGTACGGTTCTTCTCGAGGAGTGTATCGATGAATTCGTCACTACGGAGCTTTTGGATGATTCTAACAAGTGGTATTGTCCAAAGTGCAAGCGTTTCACAAAGCTGACAAAAAAGATCTCCATTACGAGACTTCCCCAAGTTTTGATTATCCATTTCAAGAGGTTCAAAATGTTGCCCAACGGCTATATTGATAAGCTAGATAAATTTGTCAAGTATCCTGTTAATAGTGTATTGGACTTAACATCTTACTGGCCGGAAGTTGGCACGTCGATAAACTCGGGAGAGAGGACTATTGAGAAAGAGAAAGAGGTTGAGATTTTATCGACTCTTCCTAGTAGAAACCAAGAATCACCATTCAAATACAAGCTCTATGGAGTGGTAAATCACTTTGGAAATTTGACGACGGGGCACTATACTTCTTACGTTCATAAGGACAACAGCATAAAAAAAAAGAGAGGATGGTGCTACTTCGATGACGCAAAAGTTACATACAATTGCTCTGAGGCCCAAGTGTTGAATAAAAATGCATACTGCTTGTTTTATCAACGTATATAAATCAATACAAGCAATGTTCATGAAATACTATCTTTACTTTTTCTTAAAATTCGTTAACTCTTATCCTAGGATTGTTATCTATAACCCCTCGGCTCATTCCCACCCATAGCCAATCTACTTTGTCACTCGTATTTATGTTGATCTCCCCTTTAAATTCCTCCACAAAGTTTCTATCGCTTACCGTTATATTAGTGGTAAAATTGATGAATTCATTAAATATAGTTATTGATGACCAGAACTGCAACTTCCTCAAGCATGCAATTACAAGACTCGTAACTTGACCCCCATTCAAGCAGTGTATATACACAGGACTGTGCTCCTTGTGGATTGCAAGGTTCAAAGCTTCAACCAATGCATGATAATCCAAGGGGACGCCGCGTTTTTTCCCCTTTCCACTACGCAAGCACTCAAGGTGAATCAATTCAATGTTATTACTCTTTGCAAACTCGAAAAGGCTTCTATCTGTTGTCTCATCGATTGGTTCTGGTGTCAACGACACTATGGTTTTGAGTTGTAAAGTTTTCAAAAAAGGAAAATTGATCTCTCGGGGATAGGCACCTCTGAAAAGGTTCTTCTCCACACTGCTGAACTTCAACGGAGGTGTGAACGGATCTGGTACAGTTATTTCCATTGCTTAGTACGCCTAGTCTCGATCTAAAGGTAGTCATACCGTTTCAAATAGCCTAAATTTGATGTTGACTATATACACTCTTAAGATATACATTGGGCTAAAGATTTAATTAAGTATATTCATCGCCTATCTACTAACTAACTAAACACTGGGAAAAGCTTAATTGAAAACCTATTGATTATTAAGTGGTTTATATGTTAATTAGAAGTTTGCCAAATTTCGCCATCTATTAGATGAATTCAATATATGTGCATGTGTGAGGAGTTAGCCCAATTTAGGCTTCAAAGTGTCCTCAACGTTAGTTGCAATGACGTCTTCGATCGCCCACCTTGGACGTTTACCTGGAATTTTGGACCCACCGGCAATACCGCTGCTAAGTTTAAGAAACGGTGCAATCTCATTGACTTGAGATAAAAAGTAATCTAAATCGTCTTTCGTTAAAGCCGAACTGACACACAATCTTGCTCTAGCTGTATCTAGCGGCGTTGCTGGGTAACTAACCACGACAACTACTATTTTACGAGCGAGTAATTTTCTTGAGAATTCTGCCAATAAAGCCGGAAAGTATATTAACAAAGGAATCACAGGTGAATCGTCTGCCCCATAGACGATAAAGCCCAACTTCTTCAATCCCAATCTCAAATAACGAGAGTTGAAAGCAATTCTTTGCAATCTTTCCTTTCCTTCACCTGGATTTAACGTGCCTTTAATGACATTCAATGACGATATGATTTGTTCCAAGACGGGAGGAGGCACGCCTTCAGCGTAAACATTGTTTGTATAGTCTAACCTTAAACGATCGATGATACTTTGATCTGCAGCGATGTACCCACCTGCTGCACCAAAGGACTTTGTAAATGTTCCCATCAAGATATCAATTTCTGCAGGATCGATCGAAAAGTAATTACAAATACCTCTTCCTTCAGGACCAATTGCACCAATAGAGTGAGCCTCATCAACGAAAAGATAACATTTGTATTTTTTCTTTAGTTCCACCAACTTAGGCAAATTGCAAAAATTTCCTTCCATTGAATAAAGTCCTTCTACAGCAATTATGATTTTATTCCACGGGCGATGGGTTTTAGGTTGCCCCTGGGCAATTTGGTTTCTTATCAACTTTTCCAAGTCTTTCATGTCATTGTGCTTGGAGACTTTCACCGATGCACCCGATTGCCTGATACCAAACCTAATTGAAGCGTGATTTAATTCATCAGAAATAACCAAAGTTTTGGTGTCACAGAGCGAGCAGAAAAGATTAGCATTTGTACTGTAACCTTGTGAAATCAAGAGAGCATCATCTTTACCGACAAAATCTGCTACAATCTTCTCGCATTGCGTGTGTAAGTCGGTTGTTCCTGCAGTCAGTCTCGGTGAACAGCATGAAGTTCCGTAGACATCTACTTGTTTCAAAACTCGTTCAGTACATATACCCTTGGACTGGCCAAATCCCAAATAGTTGTAGGAGGACAAATTCAAGCATTCCAGTGAGGTTCCATCGTAAAGATAAGCGTATTTTCCATACCTTATACGATTATAGCATTTGATGTAACGTCCAGGTGTGCCATGAATTGGTCTCTCGAAACAATCGTCAATTCTAAGCTTCAAACGACGTACGTAAAATTTCTCAAAACCATCATACCAAGGTGAATAACCATCCTTCTCGATCAAATCAGCGTATTGCTCTGGTTTGAAAATCTTACCGAAGAAATCTCTGATGTGCCCAACAATGATTAGAATAAGGAAATTGAAATAAGTAAGAAGGTAAATAATATAGGGAGGATCATCTTCCACGGGAGTGGAAAATGGAGCTCCTTCTGTATGTTTTGACACGTATAAATGCTCTTTTGACTGTAAGGTCCCAAACTCCAACTCTGCGAGAACCTCTTTCGGTCTGTCGTCGTGAGGTGCATCAGGGATGTACGGAACCAAACCTGGAGGAATAGGTTTCGATGCCAGTATTGTCCTCATATTCTTTTCTTCTTGCGCCGCTGCCTCTCAACCTTCAAATTGCGGTGCTCGTTGGATTTGTTCTATGCTGCTCGCTGTAGTTCAGCTTCAGTTGAGCTCTATTTAAATACGATATGATTGGTTTGCCCTTTAGTATAAAGACCTAACTTGGGCTTTTGATCGGGCTATGTATATCACTAAAACAAATATTTATAATGTTGTTGTAAAAGCCGAAAGACCATTCAAGAGTAATTGTTTCTGTTACTGAGCGAATAAAACTATATTAGTTACACAAAATAGTGCACCGCTATAACGCGTAAGTCCCCTATTTCCTGTACATAATATATTTGGAAAGAGCAGATCTAATGATCTTTCACTGCTAAAGCTCAATATTTGTATAAGGAATACGTTCTATTCTCATCACCATGAAGCTTGAGCACGTAATCACACCTTGGAACTTCCCAATCAATATGACCTATGGCTAAAATTGTGGTGCGAGATAATTCTTTTTCTAGGAGATTGAAGCATCGAATCAAGAGTTCTTCATCATCTATGCTGGAGAAAGCCTCGTCAAGAATCAAAATCTCTGGTCTCTTGATTATGGCTCGTATAAATAAGCAAAGTTTTTGTTGAGATATAGGTAGCTCCCCGAAATTCGTTTGTCCGTAGATATCCAAATGATCCTTGAACTTCGCTAAAACCCAATGAGCAAAAGAATCTATCTTTTCCTCGGGGACAATAACAGTGAAATTCGAATTCCCGGTATTTTCTCTCAATCCTGACAAAATTATGTGTTTCATTGTCCTGTTCGTTGGAACCAATGCGTGCAACTCGGGCGAGGTAACTCCAATCTTGTTATTCACGTCGAAGAAAGAGCTGCCATTACCTGTTTTTCTCAACTTTCCATTTACGGACAAAACTGAGCGCCATGATTGTGGGTGATCTGCTGTGATCAAAGACAAGATTGTTGTTTTTCCAGTACCATTGGCGCCAAATATTCTCCAATTTGATCCTTTCGGAATAGTCCATGAGAAATTTTTTAACACTTGAGTATCCTTGTAAATCACCTGGGCATTTGAAAATTCTATATGGGGAGTCGATGATGTTTTAAGCTCCATATTAGTGATCTCTTTTGGTTCTGGTAATTCATTGGCCCTACGATGACTTTCACGTAATTCAAGAACGGACTTTATTTCCTCACTGACAATGGGTGCAACTTCTTGTTTCCAACCAGATATATACTTGTTATCGCCTCCAATATAGGTAATGCTCTTGATCCAGTCTGGGACAGTATCTTGGATCCTTATTCCAATCACGATTGCAATATCTAAAGATTGGCTGACTTTCCTTAAAGAATCGTCTACCAATTTAGTTGCCTTTGGATCCAATCCAAGAAAAGGATCATCGATTACAAGAAGTTTTGGTCTTCTTGCTAAAGCCCTTGCCAATCTTGCTCTTCTAAGCTGCCCATTGCTCAACTTGTTGATCCATCTGTTTGTCAATTCCTTCAAATCAAAATGCTCAATCAAAGAATTAATGTACTTCTCATCCACAGTTTTGTTGCTATTGTAGTTATTGGTTCCCAGTATATAGCTTATCGTTGAATTCACATTTTCGGAAGCCATTGCTTCATCATTTTGCGCGAGAGACTCATACCTTGCGCCTAAATGCACTTTGGGAAGACCCGAGTCTTCTTTAAAACTCAAAAGTTGAATTCCATCATATCTGAAGTTTTTGGAGTATATTGGATAAGTTCTTGACTGTGGTGGATCGGCTACATACTTTCCGGCAAGTATTTTTACGAAATCACTTTTTTTGGCTCCGGTAACAACCCAGTGGGTGTGTTTCTTCGGGGTGCCTGGTTCATGGATCTCAAACCATTCAATTGGCTCTGGAAATATGTGCTTCTTTGCAATGAAATCTTTTTTGAACTTGGCATTCCTCAAGTTTAGGATGCACAGCTCTGCCTTCTGTAGAAGTTTACAACTTGATTTCATTTATAGTTTCTGCTTAAGCACAATAAGAGTCTATTGAATGATTGAGTCATTTTGGCAAATAAATCGAGAATCTCGCGCTCTGCAGACCTCATCACGAAATTCCCCAGATTTCCACACAAATTCGGATAAAAGTCGGTATGCAGATTGAACTGACTCACAGTTTGTGTTTGCATTTGTCGTGCTTATGCCCCGAAGAGACAAGTTTCTTAATATGACCGCAAGCTAGTCTAAAGTGTGAACCCCAATCACATTTGTCTCTATGTTATAAGCACACAAAATAAGGCATCCCTAAAACGTAGCCTCTATATTTAATGTCGCATATTCAAATTGTGTATTCGATCAAATTCAATGTAAATTTAGCAACCACATGCTCATTTCCAGCAAAAGTGACAAGATATCAGCAAAATATAAATTGACATGAAAGCAGATCACTCGGGTTTGATTCGTCTCTAGATTTCCCTGCGAATATCAATTGACTTGTGCCAGGAAACGTAATTTGGTAAATTCGGATCTGTCATTCTCTATCTGTTTGCACCTAGAAGCTTACGCTATTTATATACAGGCAAAAGTATATAACGAATGTAAGGAAGCGATCATTCCAAAATGACCTCATTTAAGTGCCAAAGCAAACATGGAATTTTATGATCCAGTAGTTGATGGGACAGACAACGCAGTTGATGAAAAGCAAGCACATAGTAAAGCAGATGAAGCTGTGAACAAATTGGAAGATGAAATTGACAAGGTTTATTCTTTGATTGAAAACAAATTCCAAAACTTATGGACTAACACTGCAAAAAGTGCCAAAGAATTGTCTGAAGCAAACAATTTAGAGGAGCACAAGAAGAGTTTGATAGAGCAATTGAATAAGGCTAAAGACAACATAAACAACAAAGCGAAAGTCGCAGACACCTTATCTAGTATTGAGAGCCAGTTGAAAAAGACTCATGTACCGGAGGTTGACCTTAAGAGCTTACAATCTCAAGCTAACAATGCATTGGACAACCTTGACTCTACGTTACAACAGGTAGAGAAACAGGCGGGGGCCTACGTCAGTCAATTTACATCATTTTTCTCCAATATCATTCTGGTCAACCCAGAAGAAGGAGAAGGAGTCAACGCCAACGTGGGAACGCAAAAAGAAACTTTATTTACATCCCCTTTAAACGACCACGAGAATTATGGGTCTACCCGTTTTGAAAGCGAGCTCTTCAAGCTTCATACAACAAGTTCTATCTATTTATCTGACGAACTTGACATCTCCGAGGAGCTCGAGTCTTTCAACGTGGATTCTATGACGTCTAGCATATCAGATTTGCTTCAGAAATACCCTAACACTTTAGACAAACTCATGAACAGTGTCGTTCCGGTTAAAATACCGTATACCGTGTTTTGGTATAGGTACTTCAAAAACTTTGATAAGTTGAAAGAGTCTGAGAAGGCACGGAAAGAACTATTGGCCAGCAAAGGCAAACTAGAAAGTGAAAGTTCTGATCACAAGAGTGACGAGAAAGAAACGGATCTGGCTGGAGAAGACGACGGCGATAGCTTTACTTGGGATGATGACGATGACGATGTTGTAGATGTTGGGAAAGAAGCAGTCACTGACAGCTCGGAGTTGAAGCCTGAGTTAGGTAAAAGCATCTCTGGGGAAGATGATAACGATGATTGGGAGTAAGTAATGTATAGTGAGGCCACCCTTTTCAATCTTCGGCTCTATTTTATCTTTATCAGTCTATGTAATTTATTAATATGAAAATGTCGTATGTCGTCTATTTGAATGTAAGGGGATCATAATTTATTCACAGAACGAAAGTTTCTACTATCTAAGAACTTGATCAAAATCCCATAAATCACCGAACTTTGAACTTTTTTGTGGAAGCTGATCTCATATGAGTAATTGAACTAAACTATTCGACTGATAAACGACGTGGAAGCAATTAATTTCTAGCTACTTTCATTATTGGAGTAGCTAATTGAAAGCAACCAAGAACAAATATAAGAAGTGGTTAATGAGTAATTCCTTTGGTGGAGCAAAGTTTCCTTCCATGTTCTACAAGGCCTCTGCTCCAGGCAATCCCATCGTTGCGAAAACGGCACCCCCAACGATTGGTAAGACCGGTGTAGCGAACACTCATCAAGTAATCAGCACACAACCAAGAAGTGTGATATCAAAGAGCCAAAAAGACTGGAAGGACTCCCCAGTGGATACCTATCCTCATAAAGATGGTGCCCGAAGGGTATGGGTGAAACGAAATGGCGCGTCTCCCACCACAGTTTTTGTCCGTGAAGATGATATCGTAGACGATTTGAAGCAGTTAATTTGCTACAAGTTCCCGAATTCACTCGGAGCTTGGTATGATCCAGCAGATTTATTTGTGCGAGTCGATTTGCTGGCCCAGTATTTATCAGGGGCTAGCTATAAGCAACAATCAGGACCTACCAGTGCAGGGGATAAGAAGTTGAAGTCTCGATCTGGACTGAATTCAAGTCATACCGAGTTTCTTCAACCTAACCAAAATGTGTGGTCAATCCTTGATACTTACTATCCTCATGGGATGGATATGGTTGATGCTTTTTTGGTTGATACTCCGGAGGTATACCCCTCCAAACAACCAGAAGCTTCTACTCGTGCAATTGATGGCCAACCTATTTCGCAAAACAGGAATAGCTTCAGCGGATACCCGCGTGCAAATTCCATCCACTTTTCGCCTGTCAAACAAGGCACTGGAAATCTACATTCAATGGGCCCACAAGATGTTCCTAACTACCATCAACAAAAAGTGAGCCATTTACACACAAATCAAGTTCCAATTCCGCATTCGAGTCCACCAAAGGTTAGATCGGTCTCGCCCACTAGTCTCAATAAAAATTCGCCTATTCCTAGCAGCTTGACAGCTTCTAGGCGAACCCAGTCAAGTCCCCTATATTCTCCCACCGAAAGTAATAACCCTCAAGCAATTTTGCTATTGCCCAAAAATTTTGCTTTGGCGGCAGGGAGCCATGGGTACGACAAAAGGAAAGCAAACATTGATGAAAGTATTCTAGGCATGTCAAGGACAAAGGATTCATCTAGTTTGAAATCCCCGCCAATTCAAAGCACGGATTTAACAAACGTTGAGATGGAGCCAAAATTGAATGGCGCTAGAAATAACCTCAATTACGACGCCGATAACACAACAAATTCTTTGTCTAAATTGGACTTGAATGATAGTGCTACAGGAAGTGAAAAAAGTGGCCAGAGCACTATAACTGAAAGCACGAATGGGAACCGAGTGGCATCATCCAATCCTCTCAATGGACTCGTTGTTTCTCCATCGCCCACACTCGATACAACAGGCCTAGATTCTCCATCGAGGACACCAGTCACAAGTAATGATCCTGTAGGAGCACATAATTTGTTGAAAGCTAAGGAAAGTATACAAAGTAAGACCAAAAGCTTGAATTTGAAAAACTCACCTACTAAGTCAGCAACCGAAAGAGTTCTTCCATCTATCTCTGTGTTAGTTGTAGAGGATAATGCTATTAACCAGGCCATTTTGGGTGCATTTCTAAGGAAACACAAGATTCGATATCAGATTGCTAAGAACGGACAAGAGGCAATAGACAAGTGGAAAAAGGGTGGGTTTCATTTGGTGCTCATGGATATCCAATTACCAGTAAAGTCTGGTATCGAAGCTACTAAGGAGATTCGTCACTTGGAGAAAGTTAACGGTATAGGTTTTTTCACCAACAAAGAGTTATCGAAGAGCCATGGACTGATAGGTCTCGGGGAAGAGGATAAGTTAGACTTGACAGTGTTCAGATCTCCTGTCATAATTGTTGCCTTGACGGCATCTTCGAATTCTTCCGTCGACAGAAAGAATGCTTTGACAGCGGGGTGCAATGATTACTTAACAAAACCAGTTAATTTAGTTTGGTTACAGAATAAGATTACAGAATGGGGTTGCATGCAAGCACTAATAGATTTTGATGGATGGCAAATTAAAGGTACTACCACTCCAAAAACGCTCTCTGAGACACCGAAATTACCATCTACAAAAAATGGGGTGCTCTCAGCTACTTCTTAAGACTGACGGGCGTATAAAAATTTGCCCAACCCACCCTTTTTACAGTTTTTCCCCAATTTATAGTATATTTCTCAGCTGTATATTATTTTGTAAAATCAATGGTCGTGAATCCTCAAAACTACTTTATTTCGAAGCTTTACGATATCGACATCTAAGTAACTACAACGCAAAGAGCCTTCGTATCTATCGCTGAGCACATGTCTGAAACCGAAGCTCAAAGTCAAGTACCAGAAGAGGTACAGGAGGTCGTCCAAACTGCCTTCCCGTTGGAGATAATCGACAAATCTATTGGTCATAAAATTCACGTCATCATGTCAAACGATAAAGAATACAAAGGAACGTTGATCGGATTTGACGACTTTGTGAACGTAGTCTTGGAAAATGTTGAGGAGTATGACAGCGAAGGTCTCAAAGACAAGGTGATAAAAAAAATGCTTTTGAATGGCAGTCAAATTACAATGATCGTCCCAGGCTTGGCATAAGACTGCGTTGAAGATCAACAGATACACTACAAACCCTTAAGATATCCGTAATTGTTCATTGAAACGCTCGCGAAGACCTCGTACAGGTGGTCAATAATGGCGCATCTACTACGGAGACAGTGTTTGAATTACGAGAGCTGCGCACATACTCCCCAGCCAACGACATACGAATTAACTACATCTTGAAAGGCAATTAAAACAATGAAGTTGTCAGCTCCTCTATCTATATAAAAATCACCAATCAATACACTTATTCAAGGAAGTACAGTTACATGTAGTGTACCCGAAACATTAAGAGTAGGCTTCTTGTTATTGTATCCAAGTACGGTCAACAGTTCAGAGACGCACAGTGCAAGTGTGTATGGCACCCAGCTATAGACTCCTCTACGTCATGACCTTTCATGTAATGCTCTGCTGCATGTGGTCAAAAACACTTTAGAGAATCCATCTATTCATTGTCTCAATCTGGTGTTCAGTCCATTAATAGTCTCAATCAGCAGAACAAATTCGTCTCGACTGGTCCTAAAGAGCATCATAGAAGTAACTAGAAGGCGTTAGAATTTGGGCGTTCGTAAACACAACATTTCGTTATTGTATAATATTGGCCACATTTATCAGTGGCAATTGTAGAATTGTAAGCAGAACTGCAAAATTCCGGGTTTACATATAAAGACCTAAAGTCGACTCTTTTTGGATTTTGGCATTAAAATAACTGATGTTAGAGATAACATAATGAAAATCACCATTACCATTGAGACCAGCGGAGAGATAATAGCGGTTGATGTTCCTGGATCGTTGTCGATACTGGATTTCAAAGCATACTTACAAGCAGAAACAGAAATTGAGCCAGATCAACAAGTTTTAAAACACGATGGCAAAACACTTGATGATTTATACAAAACACTCGATGATGTCAAAATACAAGACGGGGATTTGATAATATTATCAGGGAAGAGTCGCGCTGAAAGATTACCTGTATCTTCAGCTACAAGTCAAATTGACGCTCAAATCGAGTCTATGAGGCAACAGTTTCTAAATAACCCCACTGCAAGCGAACAGCTCAGGTCATCGAATCCCCAGTTACATTCGATTTTGAATGACCCAGAGTTGTTCAAGAGTACTATGGAGGCGCAGTTGCATGAGTTCCAAAATGGAGGTGCTCCAGATTCATTGTCTTCTTCTCAACAAGCTGAATTGAGAAAGCTCCAGGAGAACCCAGACGATCCAGAATCTCAGGCTAAAATTTTAGAGTTGATTAGACAAGAACAGATCAACGACAATTTGAATTTAGCGTATGAGCTCACACCAGAAGCATTTGCACACGTAAACATGTTGTATATTAAAATTTCAATTAATGGAAATAAAGTACAAGCGTTTGTGGATAGTGGAGCCCAAGCTACGATTATTTCTCCTAGATTAGCTGAAAAGGTGGGAATTTCCAGGTTGATAGATAAGAGGTTTCGAGGTGAAGCTCGGGGTGTAGGTTCACAAGCAATTGAAGGTAAAATCCACAGTGTTCCGATTACAATAGGTGACTCCAACATACACATACCTTGTTCGTTTATGGTTATAGACACTCAGGTCGATTTGCTTTTTGGCTTGGACATGTTGAGGAGGCATAGATGCGTGATAGATTTGCAAAAGGATGCATTGATTGTCAATGATAACATAAAAACCAGGTTTTTAAGGGAAGCCGAGATCGAAAACAATGCGTTTGGAGGTGGGTCAATTGCATCCTCATCCAATTTTGGTGGAAACATATTTAGTGACATCCCCCCTGCTAACACGAACTCTCCAGAACCTAGGTCTAAAGCTGCGGCTGAAGCTGCAATCAAAAGGCAGAATATAGGCCAATCCACTCAATCCAGAAAAACTTTCAAAGATGAAGATATAAGCAGCCTAATAGGTTTGGGTTTCTCTAGAGATGACGCTATACGTGCTCTTGAGCGAACGAACGGAAACCTTGAACAAGCAGCGGCCTTGTTGTTTCAGTAATATCAAATACTACAAAATTGAATACATAATACTATTAGAATCAGTTAATTATTTTATTTCAGTATCTAATCAAAATCTAAAACTCCTACAAAGAAACCTCTGAATTTAAATGTTGATCCAACTTTGTCGATTTCATCAACATCAGCCTGGTCAAGAGAGAAGCTAGTCACTTCCAAAGCTTGCTTTATTCTTTCTTCTTTGGAAGAGGTTGTAATTGGCAAGGCTCCTTTTTGCAAGGTGTATCTCAACAAAATCTGACTTTCAGTTTTGTCGTACTTGTTCGACAAATATTTGAGCAAAGGCTTGATGGGGTGATCTTCGACAACCTTGTCATCTTTTTTTACTCTAAACAAAGGAGACAAAGGACCATAAGCTTCAATCAAGATATTGTGCTTTTTACTAAATTCGAATATACCGTTACTTTGATTCTGCAAGTATGGGTGGAACTCGATCTGGTTTACAATTGGAAAATCCTCTGGCGTTTCAGAGACAGAGAACAACGTTTCCAAATGGGGAATTGCAAAGTTGGAAACACCTATGTATCTTACTTTACCAGATTTCTTCGCGGCAATGACTTCCTTCCAAGCAGATTCGATAGTTTGACCATGAGACCACTCAGATTCAAAAAGAGGCGAATGAATTAACAACAAGTCAATATAGTCCGTGTCCAACTCTTTCAACGCCCTGTCGACAAACTCTTGTGGTCCTTTAGAAGGAGCGGCATATTTGAATCTGCCTACACCGGGAGAGTACTTAGTAGTGATGAACAAATCCTCTCTTGCGATGCCACTTCTCTTCACGGCATCTGCCACTTCCGGATGAGTTGTGTATACTTCTGCAGTGTCAATGTGGTTATATCCACTTTGTAATGCTAGCAAGATCTGATCGCTCAATTCCTTCACAATCGTTCCCTTTTCTTCCTCAGGTCTCAGCTTCTTGATCCATTGCCATTTGGTTCCAGTTCCGGTTCCAATGGTAATTGGGTTTTCAGATTTGGTCTTTAAGTTCCGAATTAGCTTTGTCTCTACTGAAGCTTCTGTCATTTTGGGATTACCTTTTTCATCAGCAATGTACTAATTGTCTTTTTATCTGTCTTATATATAGTGAAGATGCGGCCGAACGAATTACTCGATAAGGGCCACAGCTTTGTAATCTTTTTTTTTTGACTACGCAGGAGAATGGCTCAAATAACGGTGGCTTCTTAGTGGAAAATTCCAAACAGCCTTATCACGAAAAAAAAAATAGAACCAGAGTCAGCATGAACTTCTCAAGTATAAAAGCAAGTTTGACTACAGCATCTCTAATATGGGTCTTCAGAATGAGATTATACGCTAAGTAGGCAATATAAAAGCAACAGAGCCATATGGGCCCTATAAAGATAAGCATGAAAATACCGGAAAATATCAAAGTAGTGACCACGTAAAGAGGGTATACATGTCGCAACAGTTGAGGGAACTCAGAGACCATTCAAAGCCTCCTCCTCTTCTTCAGGTGTTCTAGTCTTCAACACCAAAGGCTTACCAGTAATTCTAAAATATAAGTCTTTGATGTCATCAGTGGTGGACTCAAAATGTGAGGATGCATCGTAGGTCTTGCTTATGAAAATACCATCTTTCGTTCCATCATCTTTGGGCTCGTACAATTCTGCAATTCCCATCAAAGTATCCAATCTAGGACCTAAAAGCTTGAAAGCGGGTTCGAGTTCAATGTGTGGAGTTTCGGTTTCGATGATAGTTGAAACAATAGCCAAGTAGTAACCCTTTGGAACCACACAGTGGACATCAGAAAGAACTGCAATGTAAATATCGTATTTCCTTCCGATTTGATTTTGCGGAATGATGATCTGAAGAGAGTCTATCTCACTTGTATTCGGGACGGGGTGATCCAAAATGCACATTGCTCTAATCACTCTCTGACCAGTCTTCTTTACTTTGTCTGGAAAGTAAGTTGGATCAGCAACAACAATAGGAGCCTTGGCCTTACCTTCTTTAGTAACAACTCCAACAAATTTAGAGTCCTCATACAAAACCTCATCTATGGGCGTATCCAACATGAACGTGCCTCCATAGATCGCCGATAATCTTGCAAAACCCTGAGGGAGCTCTCCTAAACCATATAGCGGATAGATGTAAGGGGACTTACCATACTTAGCCACGGATTGAGCATACAACTTGATTCTTTCATAAGTTGGACGCGCCGGCTCGTTCAAGTACTCGTCATTGGACCATAAAGCCATTGCATGACCAATAAAGTCTTTAGTACCACTCTCCAATCCAAAATACGTGTATATATCATTCATTGTATTCGAATCTAAGTTGAAGCCCCGGTGTGTCGAGGAAACGTCATCATCGTAACTGGCGACGAACTCTAAAAATTTTTTCATTCTTCTCTTCTCAAAGATACCCATGAGCGAAGATCCTAACGCTTCCATTTCGTTGGCAGGGACTTTTGATATCCTGCCATTTCTGTAAACATAACTTCCACTAATTTGCTTGAATTCAATATATCTTGTGACATTAGTGTGAACTAAAATATTGGTCAATTCTCCGTTAGACATCAAAAATTTAGGAATTAAATCGACACACCAGTCTCTATCCCTGCCTCTCAAAAACTCTGGCTTTTGAGCAGACGGTTTGAACTTGCTGTACAATTGTGCTAAGTTCAAAGATGCAGATTCACCACCATAGAAATCCTGACGGTCAATGTGTAAAACCTTCTTTCCCTCCACAGACAAGAGTCCTGATAAAACACATTCTGTTAAACCAGTACCCAATACAACCACATCGTAATTCTCATCCATTTTACAATTAATACTTCGTATTCTCTTATGAATCTTTAAAAACTCTAAATCTTTTGAATTGATGCCCCTTTGCACCTTTAGACAGAAATGATTGCTCAAAGACCAAAACATCCGCACGTGATTTTTACGAACGTAATTACCGCTAACCAACTTGAAAAGAGGCTCAAATACGCTAGGTAGGTTTTAAAGTAACGGAAACAGTTAAACAATCTTGAAACCACTATTTATGAGCTAGACTATATTATACAACGTTATGGAACCCCTCTGGGCCTTTAGCTAAACCAGCCTTCACAATCTTAGAAATTTCTTCTGGGTCAGAAGTGATGCCCGTGAAATTGTCATAGCCGTCTTTCGTGACTAATATGTCGTCTTCAATTCTAACACCTCCAACATACCAGTACTTGTCCAAAACTTCTTTGTCAATGTACTTTGAGCGATCAGTTGATGATAATACGTCCTCGAGTAGAAAAGGGGAAAAATAACATCCCGGTTCATTCGTGATGTACATTCCTTCCTTTAGATTCCGTCTGATACGTAAGTATTTCAACATGGGATCCGGATCCTCATAATTTGGGTTACCAGCAACATCGTGTGTATCCATACCGAGCATGTGACCCAAACCGTGAGGAAAAAACCTCGCGGATATTTTGGAGTCATAGATTTCTTCTTTAGAGTATTCAGATTTGAAAATACCTAATTTCAAAAATTCCTCAATGAGAACTTTGTGGCAGGTTAGGTGTATATGCTCCCAACTGGCACCGGGCTTGATGAGAGCCATGGCCGTACTTTGCATTTTTAGTACAATGTTATAAATCTCTAGATGTTCCTTTGTCCATTCACCATTTATAGGAAAGCATCTAGTCACATCACTTGCATAGCAACTCCATTCTGCACCAGCATCAATCAAGACTGATCTTTTTGATTTCGGAATGTCATCATCATTTTTTACATAGTGTAGGGTAGAGCAGTTGGGGCCGCTACAACATATTGGATCGTATGCCTGATTTTTTGCACCTTGTCTAATCGCATGATAAGTAAACTCAGCATGTATATGAGTTTCGTTTGTTTCAATAGGAAGAGCTGACATGACAGCAAGATGGCACCTATCGGTGATCTTTGCGGCGTGTATCAAAAGCTCAACCTCATAGGAATCCTTTATAGCACGAGACTCATCCAACGCATAGAAAAAATCCTTATCATTACCAACTAACCTATGTGAGAATTGCGAGTTCCAATTATTGATGTCGGTAGTAAATATCGTGACTTCCTTGAGCTTTTCTATGTCAGCTGAGAGCTCCGAGGCGTATTTCACCTCATCAACGTCAGATATCTTCAATGCCTCCTCAGGGCTCATTGGAAGGCCAGACCACATTACATCTTCGTAATCTATGTCTGGTAAGTACAATGTAAGTTTGTTTTGGAATGGAATGTACAAAACATGAGAGCCTGGAACAGTACATCCCGAGAGGTAGTAAAAGTAGCGGTTTTGTCTGAACGGTTTTGTCTGATCGATGTACGGATAAAGCTCGAGGTCTTCACCCGATATAAAGAAGACAGATTCTGATTTGGCGCTATTCTTTTCACTCAACCACTTGTAAACTCGGTTGGCGTGTTCCTTTGCAGGATACCTCTTTCCCTTTAGCGACTTTGGTTCGTCATTCATAGCTTGTAGTAGTTGGCTTTGAATGTGTTTCTACTTCAACTGGGGACTTTAACATTTTGGATTGGTGTATTAGCCATTCACGACCCGAGGGCCGTACGGCAACTTAATCACAAGTGGTGTCACTTCGTTTCAGAACAAGGTAAACCAAAGCGGTCCATCTTGATAACGCTGATTCTTTATTCACAAGCATCTAAAGAAGCATTCTCTATCTATCTTCAGGAGCAGTATGCTAACGTTTGTTGACCGTTCGTACGTGATAAAGCTGATGTACTGTATATAAGATAAGCGAGTGTATTTAGAAATCAAGCTAATCGCCACCACCGACCAAGTCAAAGCGGAACCGAAAGTATCATTAATTAATCTACATAAAATAAAAGAAAACATGGAGAGACTTCAAAGACTTTTGGGCTCTGGAGCTGGATTGGGAGGTGCAGCCCCGCCGCAAACAGATGGACCGGCCATCGATAATTCTGAAACAGTTTATATATCATCACTTGCATTATTGAAGATGTTGAAGCATGGTAGAGCGGGTGTCCCGATGGAAGTCATGGGATTGATGTTGGGAGAGTTCGTTGACGACTTCACTATCCATGTCATAGATGTGTTCGCTATGCCACAATCAGGAACAGGCGTTTCTGTTGAAGCGGTTGACGATGTATTTCAGACGAGAATGATGGATATGCTCAGACAAACTGGTAGAGATCAAATGGTTGTTGGATGGTACCATTCGCATCCTGGATTCGGATGTTGGTTGTCTTCTGTTGATGTCAATACCCAACAATCATTTGAGCAATTGAATAAGAGAGCTGTTGCGGTTGTTATAGATCCAATTCAGTCTGTGAAGGGTAAAGTGGTTATAGATGCTTTCAGAACAATTGACACAACCACTTTAATGATGGGTCAGGAGCCTCGTCAAACCACTTCTAACGTAGGTCATTTGAATAAACCGTCTATTCAAGCATTGATTCATGGGTTAAATCGTCACTACTACTCGCTTAATATTGATTACCACAAGACATCTTATGAAATTAACATGTTATCAAACTTGCACAAGAAAAACTGGCAATCTGGTTTGAAAATGGTAGATTACAATGTGAAAGAACATGAGAATTTAGAAGACACACAACAAATGGTCAAGATTGCTGAACTTTACAACCAGAGAGTGCAAGAAGAGAAGGAGCTCACAGAAGAGCAGTTAGAAACCAGATATGTCGGTAAGCAAGATCCTAAGAAACACTTGTCTGAAACTGCTGAAAAGTTGATAGAATCTAACATTTCCTCACTTTTGACAGGTAACGTAAATAGTTTAGCGATTCAATAGATCATCAACGTTAGATATTGTGATTCAATGTTCACGTTATTTTTTTCAGTTAAGCATAATCGCATTTTTTTTAGACTACTATTTGTAGCGACATTAACAGGTAATTCACACGTAAGCCAGCTGCTGATGTCAGATACAGAGGCAGACACCAATCATAAGAAGAGAAGAATCGAGACCCCTGATATATCTGATGACGAAGATATTCCTGAATACTTGAAAGCTTCATTCGGAAACACCAAAAAACAAAAAGATGATAACCTCTATCTTGATACTATAGACAGAAACCAGTTGGACTTCGATTTTGAGAAAGTTTGCTCGGTTTCATTGTCGGATGTCAATGTATACAGCTGTTTGGTTTGTGGCAAGTTCTTTCAGGGACGCTCGAAGGCATCATATGCGTATAATCACGCTATCAATGATCATCACCATGTATTTTTAAACTTGTCTTCTGAAAGATTTTATGTTCTACCACACAATTATGAAATAACGTCTTCTGCTGTCCTAAAGTCTCTTCAAGACATTACGGAATTGTTGAATCCCAAGTACACCGAGGACTCGATCAAAAATATTCCAAATATTTCACACGATTTAAACAACATACCCTATGACGTGGGATACGTAGGGTTGAACAACATTTCCTCAAATGATTACTCAAATGTTATAATACAGTTACTAACACATGTGCTGCCTATCAGAAATTTTTTTTTAGAATTGTCATTTAAAGCAGAACTAAGAGATAGAATATCAAGAAAGTCAGAAATTAACACCAAATTCGGGGTAGTTGCGAGAAAGATGTGGTCCAAGAGTCTTTATAGAAATCACTTCTCTCCCCAGGATTTTCTTCATTACGTCTCAAACGCATCGAGGAAATTGTTTTCTATCAATCGTCAAAATTCACCAAGAAAGTTCTTGTTATGGCTCTTGAACCAATTGCACTTGGAAATTATCAAAGCATTGAAGGTTAAAAGTTCAGTGTTTCTGGAATCTTTTCAGGGGAGACTTCTCACCAAATCAATACCTCTTATGGTAAACGAACAGGAAGAAAAAGTCGAATTTCGAATTGATGAGTCCTCGTCTACTGAAAAGAAAGTAAATTTCTGGTTGTTGAGCTTAAGCTTACCGAACATATCCGTCTTCTCGAAAGACACTACCATTTCTGAAACTAACTTGACGGATCTCTTGGAAAAATATAATGGGAAGAAGCATTCACAAACTTCGGCAACTGAAATCAAAACCTATAAGTTGTTGACGCCTTTACCACCCTACCTAATTATCCACATAGACAGAAATTTGGAGAAGCCAGGCCAGAGTACAAATTCTACTGTTGTGAAGTATCCTGAACTTCTTGATATGGCACCCTACTCAAACTCATCGACTCCTGTGCATTACAGACTACTCTCCGTTGTAAAGCATGAGACAGTTACGGGGGTCGAGCTTGATCACGCGGATGATAGACATAAATGGTCTATCAGCTTACGTAAAGGCTCCAGTGAGTGGATAAACATCAATGACTTGGACATTAGAGAATGCCAATATGAACTTTTATTTTTGGATCAAAGCTATATACAAGTTTGGGAAAAGGTTTGAAATGATGCGATCAGAAAAGCTTTTCATATGTTAACAATAACTTTCCAATACCTTGTAGCTGTGCCTAACATACTCCTTCTGTTTTGAGACAACCTTTCCAAGTTTTGTGTCTCTCAACAATGAGTCTACTATTACAACAAACCCAATCAACTTTAATTCAACAAAAGTGAACTCATTCGATACTTTCGCATATCGTACCAATATATTCAAATCTTCTTCGAATATATTCAACTCTCTCTCGTACATAGTCTTTACTTTTTCCATAGATGTCATAGTAAACCCAAATTTAGATCTCATTTTATCTTGTAAGAAATCTTGAGCGAATAAATACGGGTGACGAATCTTCAAGGAGTTCCAGTCAGGAATCGTTTGAAATATGCTGGCTAGCTCAATTTTGCTGGCATACTCCGTAGATGAAATCGAATCATCAACATTGAAGATGGTGAACAATGTCTCTCTGCTCAAATCTTCAGATAACAAGCAAAAGAGCCACAAGTCGTATAATCTCCCATCCACCATTTTATTGACTAAATTGTATTGAGCATTATCCCGTAGGTTATTTGCTTCTAACGATGCCTTGATGGAAGAGTACGACCTTAAGAATCTTGCCCCTTTCAGGTCTTCAATGAGTATAGGAAGTTGCGAGTCTGGGGAAGCATTATATGACATTCTCATTATTGCACTTGTAGATTTACCTGTTTTATCACGAGTAGGCAACTTGAACCCGTTTTTTTCACATAATATCAATGAATATCCAAGCGAAATTGGATCTGAAGGAATAACTTTATCATGTATGCCCACTTTCAAATCAAACACGTTGTGAACTCCCAACGTGAACCTAGTATTCTTCACACTTGGTTTATCGGACTCAAAATAAAATACATCGCCAGAGTCTGTTTCCGCTGTATTTGTTGGCTCTTGTGGATAAGTTTGCAAAGGAAAAGAGTCAAATATTTTCTCAACAACTTTTGGAACTTGAACCATAGCTATCTATGCACTTTATGCACTATATGCACTTGTCTATATGATGGTCTTGTTTAGTCTATTTATTAGAAATGTCGTTTTGAATTTTAATGAGAATTATAATGGACAACTCCGAAGAGGCTTCAGTTACATTTGATATATTAAAGTGGATTTAAAAGGTCTAAAATTTATACATTGCTATCATTAAAGAACTTGTATACAAAACCCAGCTATCTGGTTAACAATCAATCATCATCCTCTGGAACTAAATCAATAGATAAATCGTGCCATGCCGTTCCAGCCCACAGACACTCGCTTTCTCCCAAATCGTTAAACCCGATCTTCTCGTAAAATGGAACCAACTCCTTGTGGGCTATAAGAACTATCTTGTCTCCTAGGTCTTGATTCGACAACTTCTGGATAAAGTCATGCACCAAGAGGGTGGCCAAGTTCTTACCACGCCATTCCTCATCAATAACCAAAGAATGAATTCCTATAACTCTTGAGCTCTCTTTATGTCCGGCATCTGGGTGTTCTTTAGATGGTACTTCCATTGAGTCGAGAGTTATAGTGTTTGCATGTATTTTTGTTGCAAGTATGTGACCGATTAATGTCTCATTGGTAGCAGACGATTTGATGGGTAATTCTTCCGGATCTTCTCTCTCATCGGAGGGGGAATTTTCCTTCTTCTCATTCAGAAGTTTCTCGGCAACCTCAGGTAGGTTGATGGCATTGTATTTGTACGTATAGTCTCTTATGAAGAGCCCTGAACACAACTCAGGACATACCGTTAAACGGTATTTCAATTTTTCGAGAGAAACTCTTTCGTCTGGGTTCGTAAAACCCTTTTTCTCCAACTCAAAGCACTTTTCAACATCTTCGATAGTCAAAGGCCTGATAGATAAGTTAGGAGGGAAGTCCGACATCCTTGATAGCGCTTCTTTAATCGGATATTGGTAAATTTGAATATGATAACTTAATTTGTTAAACCATAAAAAATATGTTGACGCTTCTACAGCGCGACATTTATTATTTGCCTTGCAACACGACATTATTTATACCTATTCTAAACTGTCAAGGTCTACATTCAGAGGTTCATCAGAATTGATGATTTTTTGGCCCACTTGCCATAAATGTACAATATTATCATCGGCAACAGATCCGATTGTCCATTCTTTGAATGGGCACCAGTTGAAATCCATCACTGCTCCTGTGTGACCCGCATGCATCATAAAAAGTTCAGGGCATCCGTCTTCTGCATCCTCTTGTAGTTGTTCTTCACCGATCTTTGACGTATCCCAAACAATCAAGCGACGATCCTGAGAGCCTGAAGCGATTATACCATCTTTGTGAGGAGAAAACTCTAAGCTAGTTATCGAATCTGAGTGGCCCATCATAGTATGGAGGTATCCTGAAGCGCTCTTATCACTGTCCGAGAGTAAGCGCAAATCCAAGAGAGTTATGTTAGAGTTGGTATTTCCTAGTGCAACAAAGTTTTTTGCAAAAGGAGAGAACGCCAAAGAGTTGATACCATTTGATGCTTCGCTGTAGTATTTCAAAGATGGTTTAGCGGGTGTCCTGATGTCAAACAAGTAAAAATATTTGTCGTCAGAAACAGATCCATAAAGGTTCTCGTCGAGATTATGCCACTTGACATCATTGACAATTTCCTGATGACTCGTGTTCTTGAACAATTGAGTTGGGGTTTGATTGATTTCGGTGAGTACGACAGATTTATCGTCAGAGGATGTCAACAAGTATCCTTTCTTGTGAGTGTTCCACGAGAGACCGTAACCATTGTCGTCATGCGGAGTCAAATGGTGAACACTTTTTTTAGATTCCTCCTTCAAGGAGAATATATCAATTTCACCATTTCCGTTGATCGTCCCAACAAAGTTGGAGTCCTGAGGCAAATACCTTGCTCTATTTATTTCGTAATTGTTTTCAAACTTCTTGGTGACTTTTATTCTTGACGTTACTTTCTTCCCATCGTCCGCTTTCTTTTCCGAAGAGGGCAAACTTGTAGATGCTACTTTTAAGAAGTTGGTATCCTCCCCTGATGTATGTGTTCCAAGAAGTAACTTGCAGTCAATAGCACCATTTGACTCGGTATGCTCTGGAAGCCATTCGATAGTGAGAGACGGCCATGTAAGCGCAGTTTCGCTGACAAATTCATACATATATCGGCAATTCTTCCTCCATAACTGATACTCTTCTTTTATAGAGAGCTCACCTTGGACATCTCCTTCATTGATATCCTCAGTTGACATATTGTGAGTTGAAGTACTACTCTAAATACGTGATAATTCTTTCAGATTAAAACTACGCGAAATTTGAAATTCTAATTCTGTACATGAAACTGCTTGAGTTATACAATACTATTATCAGGCAAGCTCGAGCGCCTCTCTGCACGATCAATATCTAAGCATCCAGCAGACTGCGGCTGATGATTAATCTCGTAGAAATCTATGACCTTTAATGCGTCAGTAATATGCGAAAAGTAAGGGGTTTCCGGACTCTCTGTAAGGTTGTAGATATCGGAGGTTTCATCGACATCTATTGGAAGTGTATCAGTATCAGCCTCCTCCTCGATATTTGGAGTGAGATACTGTAGGTTGCTTCTTCTCTTCATTCTGTTGTATGTCATTCTATCATTGACGTTGTAATAATCCAAGTCCCTGAGGTCTTCGGTTAGGAGTTCTTGGATACCAGTGTTTCGAAGTCTATCTCTAAGAGCTCTGCTGGTCTGCACTCTGACAAAAAATGAATGGATACTTCTTCGCCTGTAATTGCTAATGAGAGTATATAATATGTGTGCGGCTGAAGAGTCTAGTTCTGTCATCCCATCCAAGTCGAATATGATGTAACTTGTCAGACTTTTCAGTCGAGTTGGTTTTGAGGCAGGATGAGCTTTGGTTGACCCATACATTTCAACTCTTTTGAGACGCGAGGTAAGATCACTTGTGTTGGTGAATGAAAGCGGCTCGGGGACTTTTATGACCAAGCAACCATCAATTTCCTCAAGCAATTCGGTATTCAAGCAAGTGGACTTCTCGTCCTGGAAGAATTTTAATTTCTGATTGCCGAATCTGATAGGAGGAGCTAACGACAGTGGTTCAATGCACCTTCTTTTTCCATCTATGTCTGAGTTCAACTTTGTCATATAAATATCAGCATCGGTAAAGTTGTTGGTTCCAGGATATCTTCCCAAAATTTGAATTCTAGATTCAGTGGAGTTCTTTATCACTCTGATCAACAGATAGATTAAGCCTACACCGACACCGGCCTCCATGGATAATGACAACGTGAAAAACACAGTGATGCCGAATGTTATCAACTCGTTATAACCTCTACTCTTCCAGTGAAAATAGAGCTCATATGGAGCCTCTTCGATCAACAGGATCCCAATCACACAGCATATCACGCTCAACATACATTTGGGAATGTAGTACAAAAGATCAGTGAGATAAACCGCCGTTATCAATGTGAATATGCCCATAATAGCCCCCAGCATAGTGGTCTTCGCGGCGATTGCATTAACTTTGGATCTACCGTAGCCACCAAAAGCAGGTAAACATCCAAAGAGAGAGCCGACAATATTGATTGATCCTAGTGCCACAAGTTCTCTATTTGAGGATATAGGAAGATCATATGTGGAACCTAAAGATTTAGCTGCAGTTGCAGATTCAAAAAAGCCTAACATTGCACATGAGAATCCAGCAGAACCCATCTTCTTGATCAAAAACAACGTCTCAGTAGAAAAAACGTTATAAACTTTGAAGTGCAGATCTTTTGGAACCGCTCCAATTACGTCAATACCGTCATTTTCCCAATTAAGTTTATAGGACAAATATGTCGATGCAGATAAGACAATCAATATCTCTGGGATCATTACAAGCTTTTTTTCATGAGCAATGAATTTTTTTGAAGCTACCTTTTTTCCAACTCTAGCAGCGATTATCAAAATCAAGGATATGAGACTGATCTTTAAAGTAAACAGGTGTAGCTTTTCGAAATTGTTCACCAAAAATCTCATTTTGTCAAAGGGAGAATGCACGTCGATGTCGCTAGGATCTGCGGCTACCTCTTTGAGGCGTTCTGTGAGCCCAAGCATATCAACAGATGCATTAATAATCATAACAATTCCAACACTGCTGATAAAGCCTTTCAATAACGAAGCGCATAAAACATTGTCCAAGAAGCCAAACCGTACGAGGCCAAAGCCTAGGAGACTGGCTCCACTCACAAGGGTGATGGCAACTACACACTGAATCGGATCTAACTCTTTCTTTTTGTAGTGGTGGAGAAACGGCTCAACGGCCAGGCCAACTATGAGCAGAATTGGGGCTTCGGGTCCTACTATCATCTGTGGGACGCTACCGAAAATCATGTACATCAAGGGCGCTATTCCTAAGGAGTACAAGCCGCACACAATTGGAACATGTGCTAGGGTGTTCGCATATGATATTGACAAAGGTAGTTGGAAAAATACCAAGGTGAGACCGGCGATCAAGTCACCTATAAAGTAATCAATCTTATAGTCCCCCACCCACGAGAAACAAGGAATGTAGTATGGTAAAATGTCTTTCCATTGAAGTTCGTCAATAGCCTTCGCAACTGATGCCGTGGAATTGTATGAGTGAGCCCTGTTTGACGATGTTCCATCTAGGTTGTAACCACGATACATAATTGAGGTGGTGTCGTCATCATCAATTACAGCGCCCACGTAGCCTTTTCCCCCAGGTCCTTGCTTAGCGTTTCCTCGAAGCGACAACACATCCGAATTCACATCATTTTCCAACAATGATCTGCGTTCACCAGGAACCCTGTGATTTGTGGGCCTTCGAGCGGTAAGACTTGAGTTTGAGCTTACGCTATCTTCCCCATTTCTCGGTTTATTGACACCGTTCCAGTCGGGAGACTGTACACTTTTGTGCATGGTGTATCACAGAGACAATGAATTCTAGTTATTTCAACTTAATTTGCAAAGATCAGTAACGACTATTCAACTGCCATGTTAATAGATTCATAAATGGACTAATATGTCATGTAACCTGGACATAAGCGTGCACCTACTTTCGGCCTGCATATACTCTGTCAGCAATCATCCACAGGTCTTGATAGGTGGTAATAAGTCTCACCAAGAAGCGCAAGTTGAGCGGAATAATGAGCTATAGTGATCTGAACTTGGCTCTGCTCTTTCTGTCGTGTAGCGAAGTGAATCTTCATCATCGTGAGCAAGAAGGAACCAGCTGTGTCGAAAGTATGGGGAGCTGGAAAACATAAAGTGTGGCCCTGTCCTATAAAAACGTCTTTATATAAAGCTACTCTATCATGGTGTTTCGTCGATGGCCACCTTCTTTTCTCGAGCTAGGCTCATGCTCATATGGGGTGGAAACTCATCTGGTTGCACTTCAACTTTATATCGTGTATCTTGACCGAGACCGGTCTACTCACGTGCCTCTCTGACATTTTTCACCAGAATATGAGTACAAGATAAAAAGAATCTAAAAACTACGAAAAGATCGAACAACTTTGAATATGCTTGGAAAATACGTTAGTAGAAGATGCTTTTCTTCAACCAAGAGTGTTTTGGATACTCTTGTTTTCGTGGAAAGCTCTGGAGCCAAAGCTACGCCTGCATCTTTGTCAGCTTTGACCGCCGCCTCTAAAATCGGTAAGCCTATCACAGCATTAGTTGCTGGTACCGATGGAGAGAAAATAGCCTCAGAGGTTGCTGGAATCAGTGGTATCTCGAAAGTGTTGGTCGCAAAAGACGCAAAATATGACCATTACATTGCCGAGGAAATTGCTCCTTTAGTAAAAGACGTCTTTGCTCATGATTCTTCTTTGACCCATTTTATGATAGCTAATTCAGCTGCTGGCAAATCTATTCTTCCAAGACTTGGGGCACTTCTTGATGTGCAACCCATCTCGGATATCATCAAAGTTGAATCTGAAAATACGTTTGTCAGACCAATTTACGCTGGAAATGCTTTGGCGACCGTCAAAACTAGCGATGAACTCATTTTGGCTTCTGTAAGAGGATCTTCTTTTCCAGTTGCTACATCAGGAGACGGAAGTGCTTCTGTTGAAGAATTTTCTTCTTCCACAGAAGTAGCGCCAGAAACCAAATCTCTGTTTGTTTCTGAAAACCTTGTAACTTCAGAGAGACCAGAATTGGGAGCTGCATCTATAGTTGTTTCTGGTGGAAGAGGTTTGAAGAACAAAGAAAACTTTGACGCATTGATTGAGCCCTTGGCCACAAAGTTGAATGCTGCTGTGGGTGCTTCTAGAGCAGCTGTTGATTCTGGTTTCTGTGACAACTCCTTGCAAATTGGACAGACCGGGAAAATTGTCGCCCCCGATTTGTACATTGCTATTGGCATATCGGGTGCCATACAGCATATGGCTGGTATGAAGGATGCCAAAACGATTGTAGCTATAAACAAGGACGCTGATGCGCCTATTTTTAGTATTTCCGATTTTAGCTTGGTTGCCGATCTCGAAGAGGTGGTTCCTGAACTAACATCAAAAATATAAAGCACCCGTCAGCAGGTAATCCAAGTGCCAAACCGTACTAATGACGGTACCTTACGATTTGTTACTTATAATATAAAGACATAGAGCCGTTATTATTTTGCTGTAGCATTTTTATCTTTCACAAAACAGACTGCATATCATAATATCTCGACTGTTTTGGACTTTATTTCCAATTCACCCCGCTGCGACAGAGAACCGTAAAGTATCTCGTTGAGAACAAGTGCCGATAGTGAAAAAGTGTATTTGGCGCTTAAGAATGAGTGAAGGGTTGATTTCTGTAAACATGGATGCTAATGAAGAGCTTTCCGCTTCATCTTCATCTTTATCGTCATCCTCCTCGTTTGTTCCAATTGATCAGTCTCACTTGCAGAATGCCGTTCAAATCATTGATGAAGAAAAGAGATTCAACCCAGAAATTCTTGACTACATCAGGAAAACATCCCACCCTGGTGTATCTAGTGGTGACTATCACATAATATCGGTATTCGGATCACAGTCAACGGGAAAGTCGACTTTACTCAACAATTTATTCAATACTAATTTTGACGTTATGGATGAACTGAACAGACAACAGACCACCAAGGGTATTTGGGTCGCTCACTCTCCAGTGATTTCGACAGATAAAACCTCTAGTAGTAATCAAGAAAATATTTTTGTCATGGACGTTGAAGGTACTGATGGTAGAGAGAGAGGAGAAGATCAAGACTTTGAGAGAAAAGCCGCTTTATTCGCAATGTCCACTTCTGAAGTGTTGATACTCAATATCTGGGAGCACCAGATTGGTCTCTATCAAGGTGCCAACTTGGGGTTGCTCAAAACCGTTTTCGAAGTTAATTTGTCTTTGTTTGGTGAATCAAAACTCAATAAAAACGAACATAAGATACTCTTACTAATTGTGGTGAGAGATCATATTGGAACTACACCAAAAGAGAACTTAGCATCAACTTTGATCCAGGATCTTCATAAAATGTGGAACGACCTCAGTAAACCGTCAAACTTGGCCCATTTACGGTTTGAAGACTTCTTTGATATCGATTTCCACACTTTGCGGCACAAGGTTCTTCAACCAGACCTTTTCATTGAAGATGTCAAAAACTTAGGAGACAGGTTCAATACTAAAGGTGAAATTTTCAAGCCAAACTACCACCATGACATCCCTGTGGATGGCTGGACCATCTATGCCGAAGGCTGTTGGAATCAAATCGACAGCAACAAAGACTTGGATTTACCCACACAGCAGATTTTAGTAGCTAAGTTCAAGTGTGACGAAATATCCAATCTGGCATATGAACCATTTGAGGAAAAACATAAAGCTCTACAAGCAGCAACGACAGACCTTGCTCCAGACGAGGTCGTTGATTATGAGCAGCTCGGCTTACAGTTCCAAGATCTACGTTCAGAAACTCTAGAAGACTACGATGTGTCGGCTTCAAAGTATACCAAATCTGTCTATTTGCAAAGGAGAGATGACCTCACAGTCAAGATAGATAGCAGGTTGAAAGAGTTGGTCGATGCGTATGTCACTCATTTGCTTGCTAGATTGAACAGAAATTTCAACATTGGTATCTCGAATATAAAGGGGAAGAACTTTCAAGAGGAATCATTGAATCTCACATATACTGCCAATTCGGAGTTCCAAAGATTCATTGATCTGATGTCCTTGAATGATGTTTTGAAGTTTGATGAACATTTCAAGACTTTGAACGAGAATTTATCACTTCTGATCTCAAAGCAGCAAAAGCTTGAATTACAAAACCTTGTAAATAAGTCATTGAAAAAAACCAAGTCTGGATTAGCAAAGGCCATACGTGCAGAACTAAATGATCCTAAAGGAGATTCTTGGGACATCATACTTGCAGAATTTTGCAGGTTGACGGAGTCCACTTTTCACAAATACGGAAACGGTGAAGAGTATGACTTTGGATTTGGTACCGACTCTGCAAGCAACTCAGAATATGTCAGTGAGTTTGATTTCAAGTCATGGAACTTGTTTTATGAGGTTATACATTCATTAATTTCGAAAGATAGTTCTCTAGCCCTTTTGAAGGATAGGTTTGATGAAAAGTTCAGATATGACGAAAATGGAATACCGAAGTTTTTTGAAAATGCAATTCAATTGGATCATACATTTGAAGAGGCCAAGGAGTACTCTTTGAAAATCTTGCCATTCATAACACTTGCTCGCTTGAAAGATGGCTCTGAGTTGTTGCCGAAACAAGACATATTCGATCAAGGACTTAGAGTCAAGTATTTGGGTGAAAAGGAGTCTGTAGAAAGTGATAACGAGGAAGATGACGAAAATGGTTCACACTTCGGAGAGATACTCTCAGAACATGCCAAATCCGAAGTTATTACAAAGTTCAAGCGAGAGATTGATGCAAGATATATCGAAACCAAAAGATCAATTGTTCAACATGTCACTCGTATCCCTACTTACATCTACGTTCTTATCGCTTTCCTCGGTTGGAACGAGTTCTTAGCTGTTATCAGAAACCCGTTCTTTTTCTCCTTGTTGTTGATCCTCGTGGCAGGTATATATGCACTATATCTGATGAATCTCCTTAATCCTACTCTTGCGGTAGGGCAGAGATTGGCAGATGAGGCGATCGCCGTGGCTAAGGAAAAAATCAAAGAATTCGTTATAGACGAACACGAGCTACATGCCAAAAACCTAGGAAAAATCTCTTCCGAGTCAGGATCAGGTACTGATGACAAGGAAGGTATTGAACTCTCTGATTTGTGATTTTTAGTTGCTTCTGTACCTAAGCTAGTTTACGAAATCAAAAATGTAACAAAGCCCCACCCCACATATCACGCGACATGCATATCATTTTTTTATGTCGCATTAATGTAATGTCTCAATGTAACATCCTGATGAATCTAGCCATTTGACTAAGATAGTGATTACGGGGGCAGAATATATACTAGTGCTAATTTCCGATGAACATCTAACAAGAAATCAAACAAAATCACAAGGTTATTCTCTGCCAGCATTACCTTTGTAGTGTGAGACTAGATCATACGTCGACACTAAATTTCAAAATTAGCATTGCACCTTAAAATGAAGAATGTGGCACTGGCTGAGAAAGGGCCAGCCATACAAGTCAACGAAGAATTCTTCACTTCTTTAAATAGCATCACAGACACGTTGGCGGAGATATTGAGACTTTCTCGGCAGAGAAATCAGATGAATGATGACGCTAGCTCAGAGCTGACTTTGAGAAGCAATAGTTCTCAAACATCCCTAAGTTCACTCGATTCCACAGGTCAGATTGACGAAATAAAATATATTTTCACAAGACCACTCACAGAATGGAGTATGAATAGACATATTGATCTATTGTTTGCGGACTATAATGAAGCTCTTAACGAGAATTCGCGTATCACGATGTTTCCAAATAGTGACATTCGACCAACAGGACAAGAATTTGGGAAGTTCTTAGTGATTGATTTAGGAGGATCTACGTTACGTGTTTCAGTGATAGCAATCGAGCCACCTCAACCAACCAAGTCAAGAAATGAAAGAGTTCGTATCATCATCGAAAAGAAATGGGCCGTTAAGAACAACCAGAAGCTTGTTAACTACGACTTTTTCCGTTGGATAGGTTCCAAGATTGTTGAAACACTCAATTCGCAGACTGTTCTCTCTTCAAACGGCTCAGTAATTGATATCGGTATCACATGGTCGTTCCCTCTTGATATGAAAGCACATAACTCTGGTGTTATACGCTTTGCAGGAAAAGGATTTGAAATTGCTCCAGAAATATATAATAAGGATTTGAAACAGGTTCTTGAATCAGTTCTTTTGGTTGATTTCAAAATTGTCGCCGATGTTAAAGCTATTTTAAATGATTCGTTAGCTGTATATGCCGCTGGAGCATTTTTCAGCGAATATTCAAAAGTGGCGCTTGTGCTTGGAACAGGATTGAACATGTGCTACTCATTGACCACTCATGATGTACACCACAAAAAATCGTTGGGCTCTGAAAGTGCGTTGTTCAATGTTGAGTTATCGCTTTTTGGCCACAGGTTCGGTGGTGAGTTCGCAACAAAATATGACCATATAATTGATGATAGATTTGGCTACACGGATGATTTGGGGTTCAAAAATTTCATGACCGGGGACCCAAAGAGGATTTTCCAGCCTTCTGAACTTTTGACAAGTGGACGATACTTGCCTGAGATCACGAGGTTGGCTATGATTGATTTGATCCAGGAGGGTGAGTTGTTAACAGGCGTTAAAGACTTTCTGAAGCTCCAGACTGTATATGACGGGCTCTCCGGTGAAGTGGTCTGCTTTATTGATGAACAACTGGATTTTTCATTGATCAGACATAAATTGCATCAGGAATATCAGTGGCCACTAGAGAGCATTAGTGCTGCAGATATCCTGAAATTAAAATGCTTGGTTGAAATTGTGATACAGAGAGGTGCTTTCATCGTTGCAACTATGCTAGTTTCTTCCATAAGGCTACTCAAGTTTCGAAATGACGATACCTCCATGAACCACATTGCGGTTAGTTATGTCGGTTCTGTATTGAAGTATTTCAATCGCTATAGACAACTAATATTGGATTATGTTAACGAAAACTTTTATATGAAGCAAATGGGCACTACAATGGAGTTTATCTTGGTTGAAGATAGCTCTATAATTGGCGCAGCTGTCGCGGCTGCCTTTCATTCTTAAAAGTTATATTTGAGGCATACACTTATAGAATGTACTTTAATTTGTTGATTTTATGGTAAGCTCAGCAGACGATGCTTATCAAAAATAACCGTCATTTTCTAAGTACATATTTATAGAAAATAAATGAACTCACATTTATTATAATTTGGCCTTTAAGCCTGCTGCATCATTATCACACACTATCAAAACATTACGATGGCCCTGGAGGTAAGTAGAAGGGTAAGAAGGATCGTTCTTTTTACCATTCATGGTCTGATCCAATGCAAATTGTTTGCTCTTACCTAAAACAATAATAGCTATCTCATCGGAATTGTCTAACACTGTTGAAATACCGACAGAAAGGGCGTATCTGGGAACCTTGTTCAAATCATTATCAAAGAACCTAGAGTTCGCATCGATTGTAGACTGAGCAAGTGAAACTTTTCTGGTAGTAGAGTTTCTTGGAGAACCCGCCTCGTTGAACGCAATATGTCCCTCGGGTCCCAAACCCCCCATGAAAAGATTGATTCTTCCAAACTTGCTGATTTTTCTCTCATATTCACGACACTCTTTCTCGACATCGCTTGTCAATCCATTCAAAATATTGATGTTCTCTCTTGGGATGTCTACGTGATTGAAGAACTTGTTGAACATAAAGTAGTGATAGCTTTGGTCATTGGTAGGGGCCAATCCTAGATATTCGTCCATATTGAAAGTGACCACATTTTTGAAAGAGACCCTTCCTTCCCTGTAAGCTTCAATAAGTTTTGCGTAAACGCCTTCTGGTGATGATCCAGTTGGTAAACCCAAAACAAACGGCCTAGTGGTCAAAGCTTGGTGTGCTCTAATCTTCGCGATGATGTAATCAGCCAAATACTCTGAAGCATCTTTGGGTACTGAAAAAATAGCACTTCTCATGACTATCGACGTTTATTGTGCAGAGTAGGTTGTTCAACAACGCCAACAAAAGAATAGGCAGAAGGAGTCATTAAAAGCTCCTTCACCTGATATCTCTAATTGCATTGTGCTTAAGATGTAACGTTACATGCTTAAAAGAAACGTCGCTATTTTTTATATGCAGGCTTATCTTGAATGTAACCTTTGTACTTCTTCAGGTGCAACCAGGGCCATATAGAAGCACAAATATCTTTGTCATCTTCACTTTTTGGAGGTCTTAATACTCTCAACAGGCCAACTTCAAAAAGGTATTAGCGGGAAGATGACCTACACAAAATTTACCAACTGTGATCTATGTGACAATGGAGTCATATATGAGAAGAGAGATTTGTTTGTTGATAACTCCACGGGTAAGATAATTGATAATCCTGGATCGGGAGACGTAAAGGTGGTCGATTTGAAGGGGAATATCTTGGCCCCGGGCTTTTTGGATATCCAAAATAACGGAATCTACGGATTGAACTACTCTGCCCTCAACAATAGCTCTACTGAAGACGATGTTCGTGATTTTAAAAGTTTCTACAGGGATGCCATGAGTAAGTACTTGTCCACGGGAGTCACAGGAACATGCCCTACAGTAACTTCCAGTTCTCCCGAAGTGTATAACAAAGTACTTGGACTCTACGGTAGGACCCGCTGCAACGATGCTACAGACTCGTTGGGTGCGCACGTTGAAGGCCCCTTCATAAGCAAGGACAAAAAAGGATGCCATCCCGTTGAATGCCTCATAGAAGCCAAGGATCCTGATAATGTAATCGATGTGTACGGAGGTCTTCATAACTTTGCCGGAAACATTTGCATCATGACTGCGGCGCCCGAGGTGCCTGGTGTTCTTGATATTATTGAGGGAATGAAAGAGAAAGACATTGTGTTTTCTATTGGGCATACTCTGACAGATCATGCAACTGCTCTTCAGGCTGTCAAGAAAGGCGCATCCATGATCACTCACTTGTACAACGCGATGCCACAGCCGCATCATAGAGACGTTGGTGTCCTTGGTTTGATAACATCGCCAGCAGCAGACCACACGCCATACTTCGGCCTCATAGCGGATGGGGTGCACGTGGATCCCTCAATGATTGTCATCGCGTACAAGGCAGCCACTGACAAGTGTATTTTGGTGACAGATGCCATGCATTTGATCGGGTTGCGAGATGGGGTCTATAAATGGGACAACCAGTTCATCGAGAAAACGGGCCCCAGGTTGTACTTGAAGGGCACCAAGACGTTGGCCGGTGCTGCCACGACGTTGCCTGAATGCGTGCGAAACCTCATGCTGTGGGCCCACATCTCGCTAGCAGAAGCGGTGAAAACAGTGACCAACAACCCAGCGACCAGTCTTGGGATCGAGACCGAGAGAGGCTTCTTGAACGCTGGATGTAACGCTGACTTGGTTGTTCTTGACGATAAGTGTTTTGTGAAGAAGGTGTTCAAGATGGGCAAAGAGCACAGCTCTTCCGACCAAGGTCAAGCCCCGTTGATTGCTTCGTTGTAGGCGGATCCGCGGCTGGACGTTTAGAGATAGAAGTAACAGTAATTCATGCCATATTGATGTTCGGTCTGCCGTTATGTAGCTTCTTCCAAGACGCGTGGGCGGTTATTAGCTCGTGGTTACGTAGAGCGGTTGGTTGTTTTCAAAGACCCCTAAACACGTCTTCGTTGCAGTATTTGAAGTTCAGATACAGTGGTAAGAAGCTGGAGGCTTATAAGCCCATAGCGTACGCCACCGTGACGCCAAGTGCAATTTGCGTCCATAAGCACTGTAGATCCTTCTTCTTTGCGCTCTAGACCAGACTTCAAAAACGTCGTTTCCTTCCTAGAGTGAGTCTCATTTTAAAGTTAATTGCGATATTCTATAAATAAAAATTAAAACATTTATAAAGTCACCTAAGCTCTTCATACTTTGTTACAGCAACTCATTACTGCCTTCAATGGCCAATCAAATAAAAACGCCAGAGAAGGGCGGTAAAAGGTTGAAAGACATATCCAAAAAAGGGAGAGGGCGCTCCACTTCTTCCGTGAAAACCCAAGAAAGAAACAATGTTCTGCCCAGAACCAAAACGACGCCAGCCGAAGCGCTGGCGGCTGAAGTGAGACCCAGATCAACAGACTCGCTACCGTCGATTATCACCAGCAGTCCCGTTGTGCCCGCTACTGTTGGCGTGCCAGGGTACGGACCCGTTGCGAATGGGGATATTCCTGTCGATAGGACCTCGAGAGTCAGTTCGGATGGTGGTACCACCGCTGGACGAATGAATACATCTGAGCTCTCAGTCGGGTCTGCAAAGTCAAAAAGGTCGGCTTCCAACGGTCTCATCAGCACTTTCTTGAGCGCGGCTCACAATGCTATAAGCTTCAATCAAGACCATGATCACGAGAATGCACCAGGAGAAAACGAGCATTCGTTCTCACAGAAACTAGATGCTCTTTTGAAACCCAAATCTGATAAGACAGGCACCTCTTCCATGGTTAGTCTGGAGCAAGAAGAAGGCGGCGACGCAAAAGACGTGAAGTCACTAACAAACGTTCAGTTTGAATCGGTGAGAGAATCCCCTGTCAACACTCTTGGGTCCGGTGACCTTTCTCTCGATCATTTTGAGAGGTCCCGTCGCCTGAAGGCAAATTCTTTTCCCAAGATTACCAGGCGAAATATGGCGTCTCCCAACCGTTCCAGTGAAAACCTCAGTGAGCTCAAAAAATCTGTAAGTCCTGATATTGTCGGTCGCCAAGCAGTAAGTAATCTGTTGGTCACAAATTCAAGCCGTGAGCCCAAAAGGGGTAGACGGAGGTCTTTGATCAGCGCCTTGGAAAGAATGAAAAGCCAAACCAACGAAAGAAGCATTGATGAAACAGATGAAAATGAAAGCTTGTCTGTTGAAGATAAAACATTTGAAGAACCTGCTGAAATTGACTATTCAAACATTCCCTTTGCTTCCGAGAAAAGAAACAAAGAGCTCCACCAAGTTTTCAAGCAGCTCCCACAGTCCGAAAGATTGATCGATGATTATAGTTGCGCCTATTCAAAGGATATTTTGGTTCATGGTAAAATGTACTTGACTGAAAACTTCATCTGCTTCAACTCCAACATTCTTGGTTGGGTGACAAATTTGATGATTCCTTTACAGGAGGTCATTCAAGTGGAGAAGAAATTTACTGCTGTTTTATTTCCAAACGCCATTGTAGTGAAAACTTTGCATCATAGATATGTGTTTGCAACGTTGTTGAGCAGAGATACAAGCTTTAATATGATAACCAATGTGTGGCATAAAGTTTTGGCAGATCAAAATAGTGGAGATCTTTCTGACGTTGTTCATAAAAGCAAAAGAAGGTCAGTATTGAAACCTTTTTCATCTAGATCGTCTCATGGCTACTCTACTGACTCCAGTGAACCCAACGATTCTGATGATTCCAATGCTTCCAATGACTCCAATAGCATGAGCGCATTATCTCTCAATCCAAATGATGATATCGATGATGAGGAAGAAGATGACGCTGACGAAGATCTGTTTATGGAGGGTTTAGAAGATCACGATTTTAGCAATTCAAAAAGTGCCAGTGGTGACGGTCCCGAGGAAAGTAACCGCCCAAATAGAACGGACTCTAATGCGAGCGCTTCGAATGGATTGCCCCTGGTCGGGCCACTGTCTCATGAAGCAAGTCATGTTGATTATCAAAAGCAAAGTAATGAAACTCTTATCACTGAAGACATTTTGAAGGCGCCTTTAGGAACAGTATTTCTTCTACTTTTTGGTCCAGATAAATCCAATTATATCAAAATTCTTAGAAACCAAAAAAATTTTGATATCTCCGAGTCTAGTATAATTGGATTGAGTGAGAAGGAAAAGGAGAGAAACTATACGTATATCAAGCCTTTGTCTGGCCCTATCGGTCCAAAGCAAACCAAGTGTTTAATCTCGGATAAATTACTTCATTATGACTTAAACGATTACATACTTGTCGAGGAAACGACATCTACTCCCGATGTCCCTAGCGGTAACGTATTCAAAGTGAGAACCAAGATTTTTTTGAGTTGGACCGATAACAATTATACCAAGCTATATGTTTTGACTGCCATTGAATGGTCTGGTAAATCATGGATCAAAGGTGCAATTGAAAAAGGTAGTATCGATGGGCAAAAGGACTCAATGAAAGTAATGGTCGAGACTTTGAATGATATATTAAGTAAAGGTATTTCTACACCATCGCGGACACCCAGAAAAAGATCTAAGAGAAGAAAGAGTGTTAGAGCTTCTGCCCCAACTGTAGAGCCTCCTGTGGCTCCCCAACAGTCTGAGATCCCTATACGTGAGCAGATTGCTAATTTAATGCAATCAATTGGAAAAGCCGTCCCTATTCCATACGTTAGCAGTACTATTTCTGGTATTTTGATACTGGCAATTACAGTGGTGATCTTTCTAAAGGTTTATCTGCTGTTATTTTCTTCCCATAAGTCGAACCTTGAGATCTTTCCAGAAAACGTGTCGGCCACCGTCAAAATTAACAACAGAAAGTACACGGTTATCCCATCTGTAGATACCTATCTTTCAAATGAACAAGCAAAACTCGAACACGAAACAGACTTTTGGGATTGGATAACTGACAGGAGTGAAGGAAAACTTAAAGTCACTGGTGACTCTACATCCTACCTGAAGAGGTATTCTGACCAAGAAATCCAAGAAATTGTTAGATTAACTCAAATGAAGTTGGACGAATTGAACAGACGAGTCAATCTGAATGTTTAAGCATATTCTATTTATATTTGAAATATACATCAAGAATTAAACTGATAAGTAAAGTAAACTAAATATACACGATTTGTCATTGTAGAGCAATTCGTGTCGTATCACGTTATCCGAGCTTTCCTTTGTGAATTTTGCTTGTCGCAGCCATTTTTGCAATGTTGGTTTTGTGTCATTGATGTAATTATTACGTCAAGATTGTAGGATTTATTAAAAACGCTTCTCTATACTTAGAATTTGCTCCAGGAAACCAATAAATTTAAAATTTCATTAAAGATAAACACCATACACTCCACAAGAATATACTATATCAAATCTCGCATTGATCAGTATGTTCAACTCTCTGGAGCCCCAGAATCTTACTGAGTTCCAGGGCAGGAATAGAGTAAAATCTGACAAAGATCCGGTTCTTGATGACGCAAGAGAAGCTTTGCCCGCCCAGCCTTCTGGTGAAGAGATTCAGCAGCGATTGTCATGTAAAGTTCAAAAGCTTGATGATATCAAGAATCAATGCTCGGAGTTAATCAGTGAATTATAGTGAGTACTAATTTGCATCGTACCAAATTTGAACGAAATACTAACTAATCTAGCTCTGACGATAACCCTGAGGCTATTGTCAGAAAGCATATTGGCCAACTTAAAAAGTACAATGAATTGAAGGACATTGCATTGGGACTTGTAACGATGATTGCCGATCAGAGAAATTTACGAACAAATGATATTTTGGAGGAAATGAGGATAGAAGATGATAAGCAGTAACTGGAATCGTGAAACTTTGTACATTCTTTCAGAACCATAATCTAGAGGAGGCAGATATGTGCCGGGGTTCCTCTCTCGGATGGCTATGATCATCCCTGTGTTTAATGTGTTTTTTTCTTTCATTTGTTACATGATTATTTTGATAAGCGATCTTCACAGATCACAAATAAGTAGTGACAGGGTTTTATACCTCCTTATCGTGGACTACGTCACTTTTTCAATCTATTTTGTGGCTATTTAGCTTTCAAAAAGCTTATCGTAACAGTTGGATAAGACTTGGATAAGTCTACTGTTACTCCTCTTGAATAAATTCATTCATTTTACATCCTGAGTCAAATAGAGTGCTCTTAGCTGATAGAGCAGGTAATTTATTAAGAGATAAGTTATGATTTCACGTAAGATCCAACTTTAATACGTAGATCTCAATAATTACAAATTTTGTATAGATTAGCGTGCGACATACAACATATTTACGACATAAAGAGACAACCTGCGTAATTTTTTTTTTGAACTCTTGATCCAATTATCAGATACATAGTTCTAAAGTTTTCTTAGATTTACGCATTATTTTTCCAGTCTTCATGGAGAACTCGTCATGAAAATAGCGCTTATAAGTTTGTTGGTATTCTTACTACAGCTTTCTGTTTGCTGGGGGAAGCCACGACTAGAGAAGCTCACTACTAAGCCTCCTTCAAATGAGCCGGATAGTGAACCAGATAGTTTAATACCGAAGAAAGATCAAACTAACGTATTTCCCATTGCATTTAGATCCATTAATGATTGGATGTTGACGAGCCTTTTGTTGATTAGTGATATAGATGGAAATATTCACGGAGTAAGCAGAAGTAGTGGGACTTTATACTGGACCCTACCCTTTGATGATCCGCTAGTCACTATTCAAACAAATAGATCAGAAACCGCATTTGAGTCCAAAAATAACTCCAACATTTTGTGGTTAGTTGAGCCATACAAGGACGGCTCTTTATATTATTTCTCGCCGGAGTACGGATTGAACAAACTCCCTGCATCAATAAGAGACCTTGTCTTGGAGTCACCTTTCTCATTAGGCGGAGACGACAAAATTTACACAGGCTCCAGAAAAACTTCGCTTTACATGATTAATATTCATACGGGCGAGGTGCAGTCGTCATTTGGCGACTATAATAGAATGTGCCCTGCATCAAATGTGACTGATAACTACCAGGGATTCGCTAATGAAGATGCGATCATGATAGGAAAGACTACGTACGAGTTAATCATCCACTCAAAGTCCGATACCAATATTGTCTGGAATGTGACATATAGTGAATGGGGGCCTAATAAAATAGATAACGACTTGATCTTACAAAATCAGCAAAGCAAGGATAATCTTTATTTCACTCCGTTTCACGATAAATCTCTTTTGGCTATAAACAAGCACCATGGGTCGCCTGTGTGGATAACGAAGTTGCCCTCCTTAGCTGTCAATGTGTTTGACATATTTTCCAACAAAGAGTCTGATTATATTCTACTCCCACATCCATTGAAAGTTTTGAATGACGCGCAAATCGAAAGTGAAGAATACCAAAATGATGATCTTGTTTTTCTMAATAAAACCGCCAGTGGCAAAGACTGGTTTGTTATGAGCTTTGAAAACTACCCAACGTTGATAAAGAGTGCACCGATTTCCAAGTATCAATTGGCGCTATACAAAATGCAGAACAGCGTTCCGATAGATATCGGCTATTTCAAAAACTTCAACCTTTCGATGTCATCAACTGAGTCCGTCGAGGATTTGATCAATGGTGTTCATAGTGTTTTTCAATTAACGAGTCAGACAATGTATCAACCTACATCACGATTTCATGATAACGATGTTAAGGAGATTTCAGATGTTTCATTGGGTTCCAATGCCAATACTAAGAATGACTATCTTCCTACAATATTGGACGGTATTCAATTTCCTAACGAGTTGTCATTATCGGAGCCTTTACACCGAGATGAATTACCAGAACCCGAGATGGAAGAAGCTTCGCGAAACACATTTTTCCATTTTGGTGCAAACTTGAAGGTTCCTATTATTTTGATACTTATTGCTGTGATCGGGCTGATTTACTTACATTTATTTGAACTATCTTGGACCTGGGGCTCTTTGCAATTCTCTCTCAAATACGCAAGCAAACGCCAAGACTCTGATTTTAGTGTGTCGGTTGCTGAAGAAACGAAAAACAAATCGAAGTCGGTTGCGGTTGAAAGTCCAGAATCACTTAGTTCTCATGAAGAGACAAGTGATTCTGAATTGTCAGATGTTTCCCTGGATTCTCCGTTATCACACGAGAGCAAAGTACCGGTTTCATCCAATAGAAGCACAAAGCTTGATGATTCGCTGGATAATCATTTGAATGAAGACCTTGACGCAGCAACGGCCAAGAAAAAGAGAAAGAGAGGTAGTCGTGGAGGAAAACGTGGAGGAAAAAAGCAATCCAAAAACAAACCTAATGAAGCTAACGAGACTAACGGTGACGTCAGTATTATTGAAGAGGAAGAGCCTACTTCGAAACTAATTGGGCTCAAAGATTTGAAGAAGAAGACCCAAACGACAAGAAACTTGGTGATATCTGATAAGATATTGGGATATGGTTCACACGGCACCGTTGTGTACAAGGGAACATTTGAAAATAGGCCAGTTGCGATCAAAAGGATGCTTTTGGATTTTTACGAAATTGCAAGTCATGAAGTTAATCTTTTGCAACAGAGTGATGACCATCCTAACGTTGTGCGTTATTTCTGCTCAGAGACAAGTGAATCAGAGAAGTTTTTATATATCGCATTGGAACTCTGCCTGTGTTCCCTTGAAGATTTGTTTGAGAAATCTAAATTTACGACTATCTTCAAGGGGTTAGAGGTTGATTACAATGATCTTTTGTTTCAGTTGTCTAGTGGTCTTCACTATTTGCACTCATTGAAGATTGTTCATCGAGATTTAAAACCGCAAAACATTTTGGTTGCTGATTTATTAGAGAATAACAAGCTGAGAAATTTGCGTTTGTTGGTTTCTGATTTTGGCCTCTGCAAGAAGCTAGAATATGACCAGACCTCTTTTGGGGTGACAACACATAATGGGGCTCTGGGCACTTCAGGATGGAGAGCACCTGAACTCTTGCTCAATCATGAAATTTCTGAGATTTCCCCCGATACTATTTCGCCGATAGACACACAGTATTCGTCCTCATCAGACAATAAAAAAAGACTAACCAAGGCTATAGATATATTCTCTATGGGTTGTGTCTTTCATTTTATTTTGACGGGTGGGCATCACCCTTTCGGTGACAAATACGTAAGAGAAGCTAACATATTGAAAGGAGAGTATGATTTGAAAAGCCTTGAGAGAAATTGCTCAAAAGATGTGGTTGAGGCCTCTCATTTGATTTCTTGTATGATCTCCTACAACCCCACCTCAAGGCCTAATACAGCCCAGATTCTCAATTTTCCTTATTTTTGGCCGGTTAATAAAAGGCTTGAATTCTTATTGAAAGTCAGTGATAGACTAGAGGTTGAGAGGAAAGAAACAGTTAGCCAGGTACTCTCTAACTTGGAGTTACATTCTTCAAAGGTGCATGGAGGAGACTGGTTCAAAAAATTTGATAAATCTTTCACAGATAATATGGGTAAATATAGAAAGTACGACTCAACGAAGTTGATGGACTTACTAAGAATTATTAGAAACAAGTACCATCACTTTAATGATATGCCTGGGGCTCTTCAAGAAGAGATGAGTCCCTTGCCGCAAGGTTTTTACAATTTTTTTAATGAAAGATTTCCGAATCTTCTAATGGAAGTTTATCTCTTTATTGAGGATAACTTAAAGCATGAGCATATTTTTGAAAGCTTCTATTAATGATCCCTTTCAACGGGATGATAGAAGTATTTTTACATTCAATTCTAATATACAAATTAAATAATATTTATAATGTAAAGCATGTTAAAGTATGCTTAGTTCAGTTTGGTTTTTTTCAGTTTATTCTTCACTGCCTTTCCACCTTTTTTAATTTTGTACTGGTCAGTCTTTGGAGCTAAAGAATTGGTTACTTTATAGTCTTGTTCTTGGACCTCAACGTTGCTATCAAATCTCTTATGGACTCCTTTGAAATTCGAAATACTGACCGCAGGTTTGGACAAAGCATCTGGTATTGCTGCTCCACCACCGTTCACAGCAGCTCCTAACGAGCTTTGTATTAAGTTTCTGGCTCTTTCGGCCCGTTTTTCCTTGTCTACTTCCTTTTCATCTTTTTGAGTTTCGAAGTCTTTGAGTCTTTTCATGTTAATTTTGATCCTGTCAAGCTCTTTAACGATGGGGTGACCGTCTGTCGGTATCCCTAGTATTTTAAGATACGAAAACATGGCCGAAACTAAAACATAACTATAATTATTGTATATCTTGACTTTGTCAACTGTTGATGTGCTGCTTTCTGCTAATTCATCTAGTGTTTGGTTCATTACTGGCAGAAGAGATTCATTGAGCTCTTCGATAGACAAGTCTAGAGCCTTAATATATAGCTTAATACTCTCTATGTTTTCCATGACTTTTATTGTGCTATGAACAACTATAATTATAAAATTGAAATCATTAATATAATTTTTATTCGCACTAGCGATGCTCATTGCAAAGTACATAGACTAAACCATCAGACTATTAGCGATCAGAATTCAAAATGGTCTCTATAAGAGCTAATAGAGAGATATTAACGGGAGGGAAGAAGTATGCCCAGCGAAAAGCCAATAAATATGGAGTGGATGAGGTCGTTTTCGACCCCGATGCTCGTAAGGACTATTTGACAGGATTTCACAAGAGAAAACTACAAAGAAAAAAGAAGGCCCAGGAACATATCAAAGAACAAGAAAGGTTGGCAAGAATAGAACAAAGGAGCAAGATGAGAGAGGAGAGAAAAAGCGATTTCGAAAATCAATTAAAAGAATTCCAGAACACAGTCACTAAAATATCGCTTCTTGGAGAAGAGAGCAACAGCGAAGAAGAAGCTGAAGAAGGGAAAGAAGTAGGTGACTCAGAAGGTGAGCAGTCTCATTCCAGCTCTGACGAAGGCTTAGGCGAAGGTTCCGATGGAGAAAGGAAACAAAAAGGCATCTTGCAACGGAAAGAAGTATATAAAGTAGATGAAAATTCTACGTTTACGAATGCGATTGTTGATGATGAAACCATCGTGAGCATTGATACCTTGGAAAACCCAGTAGTTGCTAGTATACGTCAAGCCAACCTTGAAGCAGCAGCAAAGTTGAATAACGTTAACTTAGACGCATCTGACAAAGTGTTGGAAGATTCAATAAAGAAATCCCAGAAGTATGCTGTACTCAGTGGGGCCGAAAACAAGAAACCCAAATCCAAAAAGAAATTCAGGTATTTGTCAAAGTCCGAAAGAAGAGATAATCTTAGAAAGCAAAATTTAAAAAAGAAGGCGAAGAGACTATAGTTGATTCGTTCTTTTTCATATGACTTTGCATTTTGTATATGAGTATCATTAGGAAGTAAGCATGATTTAGAGGCTTCTAATAAAATGACCTTTTATTCTTCTTAGCGTCTTTCTGTCTCATGATGTTCCTGTAAAGTACTGTTGCCGGGTAACTTCTCTGGTGCATCTCTGTAAAGAAAAGAAAAATTTCGCCATTTTGAAAATATTTCTCCCACTAATTGTTACCATTGATTAGCATCAATTAGCATTCAACTAGTATGTACAAAAGAATTCAAGCATGTCATTTCACTAAAAGTAGCCTGGTTCAAATGATGACACGATGTCGCCCCAAACGGAGGCTCCTTCTCAGGACTATGACCGATTCGATTTCATTAGCCAAACACACTGAAAATTCTGAAGATTTGAATACCTTTAACTACATTGTATGACATCTTTTTGTTGAAGGAGTGAGTTACTAACAGCAAGCAGTAACGATAGTGCCAAAGACCACTGAGGCGTTTAGATCCAGGTGATCACTGCCGTCGTTACCATTTATAGTTTAAATGTTTTAAAAGATCAATAAATGGAAATAGATATGAAAAGAAAATACCTTCAAAAGGACATTGTTCCACTGTTTTGTACGGTAGTTGCAAGTTGGCTCGGCATGGTTGATGATGTTTCCATGCTAATCATGAATACTTCTGATTAAATCCTTATAAATCGCAGTTTGCTCAAAGAGCACTGCGTCTGAAGCCTATAACCGAGCAATCATGCACACTTCCAAGCAATCCATTAAGATACGATTCCTCGAGATAGGTCTGTAAGTTCCAGGTGTAGTAACACTGTAGTATCTCTTGCAAGCGTAAATCAACCTTCAAGCGAGAATTTTGATCACGTGCAGATGCTGCTATAAAGGTGATAATAGTCTGATTTTACTTCAGCGAGAAGAGTACATGATTTATTGATCTCATTGAGTTTGGTTCGTCATGGATGAGGAATCAAAGAAGAATCTTCTTCTTTTTGACGATGTACTTCCGTTACCTTATAGAGTTTTATATCTCATAGAGATTGGCTTGATTCTATGGTACGCTACTGTTTACATCTGCTGGATATACTTCAAGATCAATATTTTGCAATTACTTAACTTGTCATACTCATCCTATAACATACCCAGGTTGGACGAGGAATTTCCAAATCCAGGAGAATTCGGCTCTACGATGCCAGCTAGCTCCAGAGACAATCTAAGGTTATTAACCGGTATTCGGAAAAGAATAAAAGCGGTTACTATAGTCAATACCGCATGTTATGGTTTGGCAAAGTCCCTAAATTTTTACTTTTCTTCCCTCGGTGATGAAGAAGAAACAGCATTAATGACTTCATTGTACAACATTATCACCCTATATGCTGCCTTGTTTACCCTGTATCAGTTGTTTTATAAATCAAAACACAGCATAGGCCAAATGAGGCTCTACAAAACATTGAAGCGTGTACTCGTTGGGAACATCAATTCCGTATCTATGAGAACCAATGATATCTTGGTGTCTGATACTCTCACTTCATACTCAAAAGTACTTAACGACGTGGCTTTATGTCTTTGGACACTCTTTTTTGGTTCCGAGACACTCTATAATATTAAAGTTGAACTCCTCATAATGTGCATCCCAACGTTCATACGAATCAAGCAATGCTGGTTCGAATACTCAACCACGAAGCAAAGTCAACACTTTTTTAATTTGTTGAAGTATACTACAAATTTAGGTCCTTTGTTAATAAATATGTTCATTAAGACAAGGTTATCTTCATTCGATTACGCAAATCAAGATCAAAAGTATAGAGATGAAATTTTGCAATCAATAAGTACCTTGAATACTTGGTGGTACTTGAGTTCATTCTTGAATTCCCTGTTCTCATTTATTTGGGATGTGAAGATGGATTGGGGATTTCGAATATTTGATGTTCTTTGCAAAGAAACAAGATCGCAGGGGCTATTGAGGGCAGAAAATGACCTTGTATATAGAAGCTCCGCTTTCTACTATTCGGCAATAGTCATTGATTTCGTTTTAAGATTCATATGGATGATGAAGTTTTTTATTGTCAAGGACCAAAATTCCGAAATTTCATATTTATCATACATATCTACGTTCCTCTTTGGTTATGATGCATTTTCATTTGGCTACGCTTCCATTGAGCTTTTGGAAATTTCAAGAAGATGGTTGTGGTGCTTGTTAAAACTTGAATCAGATTGGATAAAGCTACACAAGAGTCATTTTACAGATGATGTCTTGATGGAACAACTTGACATTGATACATGAATGTTTATATGAACTTATAGACTTTCTTGCGTTCACCCTGAATGCAAATGATATCTAACGTAAAATATTTGAAGCAAAGGTTCGTATACGTAACTAACTCCACTTACCTTTAGTAGTCCGTTATCAGAGTTTTACCTTATTTGTGATCAAACTCTCATGATTACTGGTTATTATCAAGCCATTTTTGAGATGCCTTTCTCCATGCTAAGTCAGCTTTAGGACTAACTCTGTTATCACTAGCCCACTGATATTTCAAAGGAGCCTTGACAGCTAAGTACAAAATTAAAACCGATGACATTGTGGCAATAGCCGGGACACTCAAGTTCGGAGCATGGGCCATCTCTTGTGTATAGTTATATTCTTTGTTTGAGGTTTATTTCAGTTGAAGCTCATTTAAGAATAACATCAAATCTTCAAATTTTGGTTGGCTCTCCCTCGTTCACGTATATGCAGTATGTGATATCTGACTGCTAAAGATTGATCAATGTTCCCTACTTATGAAAGGCAAATAATATTTTTTTTCCAAACCAATTGCGACATGGTACATGTCACATTACTCTCCTAACAGATGTAGTATGAGGTTGTGCACATACACCTGTAAACCTTTATTTGAAGTTGTAAGAATCAATAGAAAACAAGGAAGAGTAATTTTTTGCTCTCGTCGTTATAGCTTTCTCAACAAAAGTAACGGTTTTAGGATCTAGCACGGTACATTTGCAAAGAACCTCTTATCAATTCCAACCGGACTCTGTGATTTCTCATGAAATCACACTTAAGTAGCGATAAAATCTTACGGATATGGGCATTTCTTATACTTGGTGATTATTTAATGTATTACGTAATATCTTTCAAAAAATTGTGAAAACTTTACATTCAAACAGGTGAACCAGAAAAATCATGATCAACAAGAATAGTTTGGAGCTAAACATGATTAGAAGAGTCATATATAAGCACGACTTGGTGTTTAGAGGCTTTACTACAAGAAGTTATCATGTTCCACGCCCAGATAAAAGCTTGAAGACTGAATACGACTCTATTACCGACTATGCCAGCTACAAGAATAATATTTTCACTCACAGATTGCCTGAATCAACTGCACAACAGAGTCCCCCGTTAGTTGCATTGCATGCAAGATTGAACTTGCCCTCAAAATACTCATTTTCAACTCTCTCTCAAGCTTTGAACTTGAACAAACATGATGATGGTTTGGCAAACAATTTTGGATTGAACACTTTGGGGAAAACGTTATTATCCTATTACGTATCTGAGTATTTGTTAGTCAGGTATCCAAGATTGCCGATGGCTATTCACAATGAGTCTGTAGATGCTTACATGGGAGCCGAGGCTCTTGCAGATATTGGAAGATCGTGGGGTATTGAAGTTGATAGAAGTACTAAGTTAGAAAAATACTTGGGCCAAGAATCTGAATTCATAAAGTTTGGTAAGTTGAGATTCCTTACAGAAGAGGAAAAGAGCACTTCTGCTGAAGAGGGTGTCTCCGAGTTAACTCCTGAAGAAGTGGCACTGATCAATCGAGAAAATAGGTTCATATCTGCAGAAACAAACGCATATGCTTCTGCCGTGAGATCTATAATTGGTGGTCTTTACACATACTCTGGAGAGGAGGTTACAAGATCCTTCATAAACGACCATGTTTTATCTAGAAAGGTGCCCCTAGAACAAATGTTCCAGTTTAGTAAGCCCACCAGAGAGTTGGCCAGGTTATGTGAAAAGTTGGAGTTCTCCGAGCCTTTGGAAATCAGACTCATTGCAGAGACAGGTAGGTTGTCAAGCCACGCTGTGTATGTAGCTGGTGCCTTCTGTGGGTGTGAGAAGTTGGGAGAAGGCATAGGATCTTCTTTGCAAGAAGCCAAGACCAGAGCCATTGTTAATTCTTTGTTGTCATACTACTTGTATACCCCAATCAACGAAGACGGTGAACCGGCGAAGCTTCCAAGTGACAAGAACTACAAGTTTGAAGGCATTGTGGGTCCTGGTGATGTGGCCATCTAACATCTAACGTTAAGTTATGCAAATATTTGTATATACCATGTACATAATTCGATCAACTCTCCATTTCAGTAGCCAAGTTTGTAATAGTCGTGTCGCCATTGATTGGAGTGCTTCTCTTGTCATACGTCATTATTGGAGAACATAAACTGAGCGAAAAAAAGAGAGATTAAAGAGCAGAAAGCTACAATAATCGCAATTTCAATAAGATTTTGCAGACTTTAATCAAAATACACTCTACTAGTCACGTCGATTGCCAAAGTGGCCGTTTTCAGACAGAGCTGCTATCCTATCAGCTACATATCCATAGAGCCTTTCAAGAGAAGCTATTCTTGCATTTTACACTACTTTTCACTGTCCAATCTTTCTTGCTCTTGAGCTTGTCCATAATCAAACCAAGTCAGATCGAGTCAGATCTCACAAAATTAAAATAAACAGAATTGAAAAAAAAAAAAAAATTTATTAAAAGTCATCACCATATTTTCTTACAGCTTAAGCTTAGTCTTGAGATTAAGTTGTGTCTATTAGTGCAAACCGATAATGGTGTCTACGAGGGAACTAAACATTCTTGTTGTGGGAAACGGGGGAAGAGAACACGCCATCGTGTGGAAATTGTCTCAGTCGGCAGCTGTCAGCCGTATCTATGTTGCACCTGGCAATGGAGGGACAGCCGTAAGCTCTAAAGTCACTAACGTGCCTGAGTTGTCGGGGTCACCCAAACACTTCGCTGCCTTGCAAGATTTTGCAGTGAAGCACCACATCGGGTTGGTTGTGCCAGGCCCAGAGCAGCCGTTGGTAGATGGAATCACCTCCGTTTTCACCAAAGTTGGCATTCCAGTTTTCGGGCCTTCTGCTAGGGCTGCTTTGTTGGAGGGATCCAAGGCTTTCTCGAAGGTATTCATGGACAAACATGGCATTCCAACTGCCCAATTCAAGAATTTCACCAACGTTGAAGAGGCCAAGGAGCACATCAAGACGGTGGACTACAAGATCGTCTTGAAGGCCGATGGTATTGCAGGCGGGAAGGGAGTCTTGATTCCCGAGACCAAGGAGGAGGCTCTTCAGGGCTTGAACGAGATCATGGTGGATAAGAATTTTGGAGACGCAGGTAACGAGATTGTCATCGAAGAGTATTTGGAAGGAGACGAATTGTCTATTTTGACTATCAGTGACGGGTACCTGTTTTACAACTTGCCTGCTGCACAAGATCACAAAAGGATATCCGACGGCGATAAGGGATTAAACACTGGAGGTATGGGTGCATATGCACCTGCTCCTATCGCAACACCGGATGTTTTGAAGAAAATCAATGATCTGATCATCGCTCCCACCATCAATGCGATGAGAAAGGACGGGTTTCCAATGGTTGGTGTTCTTTTCACAGGGATAATGTTGAGCCCCAAAAAGATACCCAAGGTTTTGGAATACAACGTCAGATTTGGTGATCCTGAAACTCAAACAGTTTTGCCCTTGTTGACTGAAGAAACCGATCTCGCTGAAGTGATGTTGGCAGCAGCTGAACATCGCCTTGATTCGGTGAAGATTGAGACCAGGAAAAACGTGTTCTCGACTACAGTTGTTATGGCTGCTGCTGGATATCCAGAGAGTTATAAGAAGAACAATGAGATCACCATCAAAGAGCCTTTGCCCAAGGATACTTATATTTTTCATGCAGGGACCGCTGAAAAGGATGGTAAAGTAGTCACTGCAGGAGGAAGAGTGATCGCTGCCACTGCGATTGCTGAGGGATTGAAGGATTCCGTGGACAAAGCTTACGTAGGCGTTGGCCACGTTTCCTTTTCTGACAAGTACAACCGTAACGATATCGCGCACAGAGCGTTGCGTGACGCCAATGGCGTAAGAGGTCTCACTTACGAAGATTCTGGTGTTTCAGTTGATAACGGGAACTTGTTGGTCGAGCAAATCAAGGCTAAGGTGAAGTCAACTGCAAGAGCTGGTGCTGACTCTGATATCGGTGGTTTCGGAGGCCTCTTTGATTTGAGCAAAGCTGGATATGACACTAGTGAGACGCTTTTGGTTGCTGCTACTGATGGTGTCGGCACCAAGTTGACCATAGCGCAAACCTTGAACATACACGATACGGTGGGAATTGACTTGGTTGCCATGAACGTGAACGATTTGATAGTTCAAGGAGCCGAGCCTTTACTATTCTTGGATTATTACGCAACCGGAAAGTTGGACGTGGCTGCGGCTGCGAAGTTTGTCAATGGAGTTGCAGATGGTTGTATTGATGCTGGATGTGCATTGGTTGGCGGAGAAACATCAGAAATGCCAGGTATGTATGCCGAGGGCCATTATGATACCAACGGTACCGCCGTTGGTGCTGTTTTAAAGGACGGTATCTTGCCAAGAAAGGACTTGATGTCGGAGGGAGATGTCTTGATCGGCTTGAAGTCTGATGGTGTTCATTCTAATGGATTCTCTCTTATTCGTCGTATCATAGAAGTGTCCCCATACGATTATTCGTCCCCGGCTCCGTGGTCTTCCACAGGTAAGACCATAGGGGAGGAATTGTTGATTCCAACCAAAATATACGTCAAGCAGTTGTTGACATCCGTTAGGAAGAAGTTGATTCTTGGTATGGCCCATATCACCGGTGGTGGTTTAGTCGAGAACATTCCAAGAGCATTGCCCAAGCACCTTGAAGCAGATATTGATGGAAGCTCGTGGGTTGTACCAGATATCTTCAAGTGGTTGGCCAAGCAGGGAAACGTTCCTTCTGATGACTTGTTGAAAACTCTTAATTTAGGCTTCGGAATGGTTTTGATTGCAAAACCAGAAAACGTTGACGATCTTATCCACCAGCTCAAAGGCGACAAAGCCGACCCCGTGATCATCGGAAAATTGGCCAAGAGAGCCGCAGGATCGTCGGGCTGCACCGTTAGAAACTTTGGCCCGTTGTATTAGCCGTTTTTATGTATCAATGTATCACCTTTTAAAGTAGATTTAATGAAATGTCCCGTGTGAGAGGCTTCATGCTCGCCAACTATCTGAACCACCGCTTCTGCGTGTTCTGCATGACGGTCACCCAATGCGTTTGTGACGACGAGGAACATGTGTGTTGCGTCGAGAAAGCCACCCGGTTCCTACCTTCCTTGCAAGGCCTCACCCCTGTTGCGGCCTAGATCTTCCGCCAGCTCCGGCTGCCGAATTATATCTCTCGTTTTGCCTTAACGGGAACACCATATCACGTGCCATGAGGATTAGTAATTCCACGAGAACGACAAGCAACGGTAAGCCTCGAAGTCTTGGCGAGAACCACAGACTGGTCAACACAGCAGGGGCAATCTAGAATTCAGCAAGGCTGGGGTTGAGTGAAAGCGTCGAGAGTGCTCTTGAAAATAGCAGGAGGCTGATAGGCAAGCAAAATTGCAACGAGGAGACTCCATAGTTCGCAAAAAGAAATTTTTTTGACAGATTGTTAGTCGAAGAGAAGGACTTGCGGATTAGTACGAGAACGCAAGCTGAAGCTATCAACAAAACTGCTCTAAGCTCTCCAGAACGGCGATTGGCACAACAGCGGTAGCAGCGCACACATAGAGGCTTCTGGCGACGACAAAAACGAATATTAGTCAGCATCACGATGGGGTTGCTTTCGCTTGGAACACCGTTGGACTGGCACGAGTCCAAGAAGTACAACGAGCACGTTAGGGAAAATGGGCTTATTCAATTGATCAACATATTCAAGCAGCACAAGGACAGAGCCAACGACAAGTTCTACTGGGGTGACGAGGTCGAGTACATGCTTGTGGATTTCGATGATCAGAAGAAGTCAGCAAAGTTGTCGATTGATCATGATCACATATTGACAGACCTCAACTGTCCCCTGAAGTCGTTGCATAAGGCCACTGAAAACAACATACTGTATCATCCGGAATACGGTCGATTCATGCTCGAGGCGACTCCTGCTCGGCCCTACGATGGAGATCTCTTGGGAGATTATACGTATGTGGAGGAAAACATGCAGAAGAGGAGAGAAATAAGCAAGGAAGAGTTGCCGCCCAACGTGAAGCCTCTTACCATCACGAGTTTCCCCCGAATGGGTTGCGACAACTTCACGTCTCTTCCCGTGAAGCCGATTGGTCCTGCTTCGCAATCATTGTTCCTTCCCGATGAGATAATAAACAGGCACGTCAGGTTTCCAACGCTCACTGCAAACATTAGGAAAAGAAGAGGGTGCAAGGTATCGATCAATCTCCCCTTGTATCCTGATGTAAATACAAAGTTGGTGGACGAATCTATAATCAAGAGGGATCTATTCAAGAGTGACAAGGAGCCGTTTGTTGGTGCCGCCTTACCGGGCCATGTTTATCTAGACTCCATGGGATTTGGCATGGGGTCATCGTGCTTGCAAGTTACGGCTCAAGCGAAGGATATCAGTGAGGCAAGATATCTCTACGATTCTTTAGCTCCTCTCACACCTATTTTGTTGAGTTTGAGTGCCGCGGCTCCAATTTTCAGAGGGCACTTGGTTGACCAGGATGTCAGATGGAATGTCATCAGTGGAGCGGTTGATGACAGAACTTTCTTGGAAAGATCTACACGTCCTTATCATAATTACAATTGTTTTGGTGGCTTAGATATTGATACCGAGTCAGTGGGAAGTATATCTCAGGTGAATGCCAATGGTGACTACACTGGGATCAAGACCAGAGATGGGAAACCTGTCCAAAAGATTCCTAAGTCAAGATATGATTCCATTGATAATTATCTTGGTGACCACGATTACGGAACATCCTATTACAAGGACGAGTATAATGATTTATACTCTCCAATCAACGGAAAGGCGTATGACACTTTACTTCAGTCAGGTCATTTCGATAAGTCTTTAGCAACTCATTTTGCACATCTTTTCATTCGAGATCCGCTTGTTATATTCAGCGAAAGAATCAATCAAGATAATGAACTTGAGAATGATCATTTTGAGAACATTCAGTCCACCAACTGGCAAACTTTGCGCTTTAAGCCCCCCGCGCTATATGAGCCTTCGGAAAATTTACTGGAGAAGCCCGGCTGGAGGGTAGAGTTCCGTCCAATGGAGATCCAAATCACCGACTTTGAAAACGCCGCTTACTCAGTCTTCATCATTTTGATATCCAAAGCCATCATCAAGTTCAGACCCGATTTCTATATCCCGATCCTGAAAATCGACGATAACATGGAATCCGCACATAAAGTAGATAGTGCAATTAGGGAAAAATTCTGGTTCAAGTCTTTCGCCAACTGGCTGATCAATAATAGAGACTTTCTGGGGTACGACTTGAGCTGGTTTGACCGTTACATCAACGAGGGCAGCGACATGTTGGACGACCAAGTGTACCTAGCAGGGTATACAAATGGCCCACCTGCAAGCAGCACTTCAGGTTCAGGCTGTGACGTGTATCCTTACACTGTTGACGAGATCATCAACGGCAACGAGACCTTCCCCGGATTAATAAGACTCGCCATCAAGCTCATCGCCACAGATCTCATGCCCAAGGATCAACACTGCACCTCAGAGAAGTTGGCGAAGAAACTTCTCCACTTGAAGTCTTACTTGCTTTTGATCTCCCTAAGAGCGAGCGGGAAGATACCCACAAATGCCCACTGGCTACGCGACAAGGTGCTCAACTCGCCTCTTTACAAGAAGGACTCGAAGGTCAGCGACGAATTGAACTACGACCTCATGAAGGACGTTGAGATTGTGTCGGAATTGAGTGACAAAGACACCGTAAACACTCTTCTTGGCGACGAGATAACGGAGTATTTATTTAGACATTAGAACATATATGATTAATTCAAGGTCCAGGCGCTTCAACCGTCGTTTAGTTGTTGTGTTGTTTGTAGCGTTTTCAGCCTTGAAAACGTGATGGAAATGAGAAATGTGACTACCTGCATACAGCAGATGCAAATAAAAAACACGTCTTCTTGGTCACTGACTTTTACTGAAAAGCCCATAGGTAAGGTTAGTAAAGGTTTTATATTATAAATATGGGGTTCATAGATAATGTTAAGGCTTTCATGCACTCTATAACGACAGATGATCATTACGCATCGTACGACTCACCGTACAAAAACTCACTGAACAGCGGCAATTCCGCTGGCGCAAACACAGGAAGAGCAAGTGAGCTCAATCGGCTAGCGACGTTGAACTCTTCCAGCCATTCGTTGGTGACAGGTGAGAACAACGAGTCCAGTGTCGCTGTAGGATACAGACCGGGGATGAGATCGTCCAATTTGGCGTCATCGACAGAACTTCCGATGCAAACATTTGATGCTTCGGGGTTACCACCTCTCCCGTCCATGGATTCGTTGTGGGACAGGCTTGAGAGCTGGCTAGAGGAGGAGTACCCCGAGTTGGGCGACAACTTGAACGACGGAGCAACAACAGCGGACCTCAACGAGTTTGAGAACGATTTAGGAACCGGGTCATTGCCTGTGGAATTCAGACAGTTTTACAAGAGACACGACGGTCAATTGAACGGAGCTGACCCAACAGGGTTGATTTTTGGACTAGAGCTCTTAGATTTGGAGAGTATTGCAGTGGAACATTCAGTTTGGGGAAAAGTGGCTGATCGTGTAGAGAAGCAGCAGTATTTCCTTTCAAGTCAACAAACCAAGACGCAAGGCTCTTCGTCCGAAATGCAAATCAACCAAGCCAGCAACTCGTTTATTTCCAACCAGAGATCCGTGCCTCCAAACTCCATCCAGCCGGTTTATGTACACAGAGGGTGGATTCCTGTCCTGAAGGATAACTATGGTAATTTGATAGCTCTTGATATTTCTCCAGGACCTGCTGGAAAATGGGGCCAAATCATCATTTTTGGCAGAGAGTACGACACTAAGGTTGTCATAGCACTGTCATTCCAAGAGTTCATTTTCAATTACCTTTCGGATCTTGAAAATGGTAACTTTGAAATCGATCAAAGCAACTCTAGGGATTCCTATGGTTATTTAGAGTCTTCCAGGGATGACGATTACAGGATCGGTGCTGAAGAAGAGGGTGAAGGTGAGTTGACCTTTTATGACAGAGATAACAAGGAGTTCCCTAAGGGAGTGGATACCAGAAAATTGACGTACTTGGAAGTGTTAAAGAGAAGAGCTCTTAGGAGATACGGTTTATCCGATGACTTTTCTACTTCTTTTGTACCTCAAAGACTTCGTGCAAGGGTAAACGCTGGTGCTTCAACTTCATTAAGATCTCCTAGCCCCAACTTGAAGACTTCCACTGCTCCCAAAAACGATTCTGCCGACCCCTTAATCAAGTTGGAAAGTACTGCCGATGTCAGCCTTCCGAAGGAGACTCTTATTGACGAAGAGACTTCGAAAGGTGAACAAGGTGAACAAGGTGAACATTCCAAACCTGTCAAAGAGGCAGACGCGGTGAAACCCGAAGCGAAGTCTGCAACAAAACCAAGCGCTGCATCTGATTCTACAAATGGCAAGAGTGCCGAAAGTGAAGGAAAAAGCTCCGAGGGGGAAAATACTCCTGTCTCATCCAAACCAACTTCTACGAAAGCTGATGGAAACAGTGCTGACAAAACAGATGTAAGAGAAACCGAGGACCAAGATAAGTCCGAATCGAAAGACTCCGAAGATCAAACCGAAGCGGTTGGGGAGGGTTTAAAAGATATTGAACTCTGATCAGCTACCAATACTATGATCGCAAACGCCTGGCGATGCTTAGAGCTTACTCTCTCAAATCACTGTCGTTTATATTTTACATTTTGTACGATAAAGTTTTGGTTGGTAATGTATATTAAATACCATAGACCTTTGCGTTTTTGTGTCACATTATTCATGTGACTCAAGTGTTTACTGTTGATCTATCAAAGTTCTCAGCTTTATATCTCTTGATTCATAGATTCGTAAAAAGAAACGATAATGGACTCATCAGGGTACTGGGACACTCACAATACAAGCAATGTTTCAGAAGATCCCAGTGCTAACTCGAACTCAGGGCAATATTACAATTCGTCATCGTTAAACGCGATCTCTGGATCGCTGCAGCATCAAGTCCAAACGCAAGGGATCATACCTCAAGGGGAACTTATGGACTCCATAGGGTCGGCTTCAGTGTCAGAGAATAACTATTTGATCAATGACGACCTTGACGAAAACGGAGATGAGCTCAGCACTAACGTTGGCTCGAATATTACATCCGGCGCAGACCAGCCTACTTTGGAACAAATACAACGGGTCTACTACACGAAAGGGCTCGAAGAGCTTGAGACTTTACAGTTACTAGACATTTCCCCCTTAGCTAACTGGAAGCTCTCATCCTACAAACAAGGGTTTGGATTGAACCAATTGAGAGATGACTCTCCCGATACCTACTGGCAATCTGATGGCAGTAACGGCACGAGCAACACTGCGAACAACGCAGTTACCAACAACCAGCTAAGCAATCCACACTATGTCATCATACAATTTGCCAAGAAAGTCAGCATTGAGCGTGTCTCTATTTTCACTAATTTTTCTTTGGATGAAAGTTACACTCCATCAAAAATCAAGATAATGGCGGGGAGTTCGGATGGATGGGATCTAAGCGAGGTTTGCACTGTGAGTTTTAATAAGCCGATCGGATGGTCTCACATAATATTCAACGGTATAAGAAACGATGGGGTGCTAAAATGTTTTATGGTGAAAATTATTATTTTAGCAAATCACCAGGATGGAAAGGACTCGCATATAAGAGCAATTAGATGTTTTGGGAAAAGGCCAACACAACCAAAGGGACTTATCAGTGAGTCGCAAAGTCTAGTTGCAAACATGAGCGAGATCAATAATCTTTCCGGGTCAGGTTTTCTGCTTGTGGACAGAATGGAGGACATATCTGAAGGAAAGAGCCTTAATGGAAGCGATCAAAAGGTCCCCGTGAATATCGACAAAGAAACGGATCGTGTACTAGATAACGTATCTGATATACTCGGCTTCAACTCGGGGTTTCAAAGTTTTGCCCTAAAAAGCACGTCCTCAATCAGATGAGCACTTCAATTCATTTATCAACTATCTATTTTCAAAGAGAAATCGACTATTCCTGTTCCCTGGTGGACAGATGAAGTCGAGTAAATATCTATATCATTGCATAAGTAGCTACTAAGGTTTTGCAAAGTCAAACCACCCGAGCATTCCAATAAGAAGGATCTCAGTTGTCCCTTATAGTGATTTTTCAAGCTGATAGCAGTCTTTTGTAATTCAGGACCACTGAAGTTGTCTAACATGATCACGTCAGCACCAGCGTCAATGGCTTCACGCGCGTCCTCTTCGGAGCTGACCTCAACTTCAACTTTGATTGCGAATCCACAAACTTCTCTTGCACTCTCTACCGCCCTAGTGATACTCCCTGTAGAAGTGATATGGTTGTCTTTCAACATCACCATGGAACTGAGATCGTATCTATGGGTGTCAATTCCTCCCACCAACATGGAGTACTTGTCCAAGAAACGCAACCCAGGAGTAGTCTTTCTCGTACCAGCGATGATACCGCGGTAGCCGCTCTCATCAGCAAGCTTCTTTGTCAAGTTGGACTGCGTAGCGACACCAGATGACCTGGCCAACAAATTCAACGCCGTTCTTTCGGACAAAAGAATCTTGTTGGCAGGGCCAGAGACCTTCGCCACAACGACCTTGCCTCCCTTCTTTGCAAGCTCTTCACTGGTCACATATGTGCCCTCTTCGTAATACCACTTGACGTCTAGCTCGCATTGTTTGAAAACCTCTGCTGCGAAGGCTACCCCACAAATCAAGCCCTCTTGCTTCATGTAGAGAGAAGCCGTTTCCTGTTTGTTCCCCACGACATACGCTCCGAAATCGAACGACGGAACGTCCTCGGTTAAGAAGTCGGTGATCTGCTGCTTCCACTTACCACTTGGTGGCAACAAATTTGCGTATTTGGAGGCCATTGTTCTCCTTCAAAAGTGATAGCTTAGTGGACGTTGATAAAATTCTCAATACATCACTTTCTATGAAGGTTCGCGGAATATCAGATTATCAATTATAGATCAACATATATACCACCAGTTGTATGAAAAGAAGCATTGAGCACAGTGCCACGTCACAGGTCTCAAACGGGACGCCGAAGAAACGTGATCAAGGCCATGGTGCCAAAAGAATCCAAACCGTATTGAATTTCCCGTCTTGTGGGCCTGTTGCATCGCGATCTGTCACCTGTGCTACGTGTGGCATGAGTTATATAAGTCATATTTCTCAGGAAAAGACCCTACATAACAAATACCACAACAACTTCGTGAATGGCATATCGTGGCCTCAAGCGGACGAATCCGAAACGGTGAAGCAAGTCACCGTGATGGTTGAATTCTCGAAAAGAAACCTTCTATTCGAGAAGTCCAAGAAAGACATCAAGGCAATTCACGCAACCATCGTAGTAATCGACAAAAGGTCGAAGAGACGCTTGAAAAAGGCAGAGGAGCTTCTAAGAATGGTGAATCAGGAGTTGAATGCACCCGAAGACTCTCAGGCTTGGAGAGACGAAGAAAGTGAGATTGGCAGGGCCTTTATATTGGTGATTGATGAAAGAGCAGTTGGAATATGCACCACGGATCCCATCAAAGATACAGAGAAACAGGGTCGGTGGATGGTACATCGGACACAGACCGTAGTGCCCAATCAGGTCAACAAGGAGATACGACTAGGAATATCGAGAATTTGGATAGCTCCAAAATGGAGGAAGTATGGGTTGGCAAGTAAGCTTTTAGAGTCAGTACTAAGCCATTCGATATATGGCATAACGTTAGATAAGAGAAATATAGCATTCAGCCAACCGAGCCATTCGGGCGGGCTTTTGGCCAAAAGCTTCAATGGGGTAAAGCATAAAAGCGGAGATATATTAATACCTGTCTACCTAGAAAATTAATATGATGGAATTCTAAGTCATTCGGTGATCAACGTCTGTCCCACGGCGACCGTAGCCAAACCCTCCACGTAGTTATACACAGAAGCTGTCAACGCACCGCTAACTGTGATCTTCAAAAGTCTGGGGAAGGAGCCTGCGAATAGACTCTTGGGCCCCCTGCGAGTGAATAGCTTGTAAGCCGTTCTTAATGAGTCCTTATACACAGATTTACCATTTTTCAGCTGCATGTGGGTCTTAACGACATCTATTGGTTGTGTAATAGCAACTGCGGCAACGGATGCGACCAAATGCAATCCAATTTGACTGAGAAAATTGGGACCGGTCGAAAACCAGTTCGAATCTTTCGTGGTTGCATGCGGATCAATGAGTTGCCTAGTTGCATTGTATGAGGAAAACCAAACAAATGATAATGACATCTGACGGAACATGGTCACAAACGAGCCAGCAAAGAATCCCTGTGCGCCCTTGAGCGAGTATATCTCCTTTGCTGTTCCGAAGAAGGACATTGAGGGGTTTTTGTTGAAGCTGGCCCTGAGTTGGTTCTTTTTGGAGTGGTGGTTTGTGCTGTCGAATCTCGATGTGGCATGGCCGTAGTATTGGCTGGTTATTTCAGAGGTCCAGTAGGCGTGCGGAGAGATGTACTGTTTCGAGAACACGTTGGGAACGTGTCGCGTGTGCTTGTGTGCGAGCAATGGCTTCGTGATATCTATCCCCATGTCCTTCGTTCGCACTAGCTCGTTATGGAGCGTCATATTCTGGATCATTGCGATCTTGATGTTCTCAAAGGGAATGATCCACAAGCTCTCGATGAACCCGCTCATCCCTGCGGCGATCACGATTCTCGGCGCCGTAGTCTTCTGCACCACTTTCCCGTCGCCCGTATGGCTTTCGATTGCCATGAACTTGGACAGCCAATTGTACAGGATGAGCCTGGCGCTATTCTTGATCACTCCACCAACAACCGCCGCGCTGCTGCCCTTCATCAACTGCGCCAAGCTCCCCGGATAGTTGCCGGGTATATTGTGCTTGTGCATTACCGCAGGGTTGTTAAGTTGCTGTTGAGTCTTGACACAATCGAGAGGATAGGTCAAGCTGGCGGTCACACCAGCTGCTGTGGTTCCGGAAAGCAACGCCACGAGCAAGTTGCCTCCTGCAGCCTGCGGTTGTGACATTGTAACGTGCTTTGCCTAATAAACTTCCTGGTCTACCCTGACTTTTGATATTGGGTTCAGGGTTTTGGAGGATTTGGCATTTCGCACTTTATATAAACATTTTGCGGCGCCTAAATTGTAAATTTGCGGTAAACAAATTGGTTGTTTATTTCTTTTATCATTATAATGGAGAGCAATGGGGACGAGAAAGATGATAAAGGTGGACGAATAGAGGAGAGAACGCCGCCAAAGAGCGGATTGGCAGAGAGGCGCCCGGGATCAGCCGGGTTTCAGTTTGCCAGCGAGATCAGACTCCCGCCGCTGGATCTACCTTCGTTGACGAGCAGGCTTTCGCAGCGCAGCAGCGTGTCGTTGCCTGGGTCGGCTGGGCGGTCGAGATCGAGGCCAGGAAGCTCGCAGGGGGAGTGGCAGCGAAGCAGGCTTTCGCTCACACCCACACGGAGCTTCAAGAGACGCATCAGCGAGATCGTACAGCGAGGGAAGAAGATACGAAGACGATCGTCCATGATCAAAACAGAAGACGGCGGCATAGCGTACGATCCGAACTACGACGGGCCCATCACCATGGACTACTTGCGGTTTTTCTGCCGAGTCACAATGCAAGAGAAGCAGGTGCACTCGAAGGACGAGGAGAGCAGCCGTGATGAGAAAAGCGATGCCCAAGCCCCATTGGAGCCCCCGGAAGGAATTGACACCGAGATGGGCCCTGAGGAGGCTCGTATAGACGGCAAGGGGGAAACCGCACCGGCAGAGCGTGTATCTGGCGACTTCGATCAGTCGATTCCGCTTCCTGGTAATTTGTTCCAGTCTGCTCTTGAGGCACATCCAGACAATCCTTTTTTGAACGTCACGTCTCTGAACGATGACATTGGGACGACTAATGACATGCCCAAGATGGAGCCGGTGCCCAAAACGATGTCGTACTTGGAAAAGATTTTGCAGGTGCGCAGAAGCAAGTCCCAATCGGAGTCTACAGCTGCAATCAAGAAGGCAGAAATTGTGGACCAAGCTGCAAAGGCCACTGAGTACATATCTGCTTTGGATATTGGCGACGATGTTATCGCAAGTCAGACGAATCTCACAGAACAGCTTCCAGGTGAAGAGGGAGAGATAGACACTCACGAAGACAACCACGAAAGCTTGGAGCCCATTGGTTTGGACAATAACATAGACACTGGACAGTATGATAATGATGCCAAGGAGAAATCGCCAGAGATAGAGACTCCATTGCAAGCAGATTCCAGTCACGAGGGTGGACCGGAAGAAGTTGTACCCAGCATTGATAGAATTGACCCACCAGAGTTCGCTCTGCCCCAAGAACTGAAGTCACCCAGGCAGATCTCACCAGCAATAATAGAGGATGAGTTTACACTCCAGGATGATGTGAACCATTTTGACTACGACGGTAGTATATTGGATGAACATGTCTTGTTAAGCCATGAGAGTGATCTGGAGTCAAGTCAAACAGGTAAAGAGCTCATTGCACTTCCTGTTACAGACACATATTCAAGAAACGAGCCGTCAATACAGGAAAGCCAACAGGGTCCCCAGCTTCCCCTAAGAATGGTCAAAAAAGTCTTGAAGACTTTACCGTACGCTACTGTCTCTCAAAGTACAGATGATGCTTCTTCAAGAAAGAAACCGAAAAGGACCCGCTTCAGTCCCGAGATCTACAGCTTGATACAGAGATGTTCCAACGATCTCATTGGGTCCATTGTCAAGGACTTGGAGGCATATTCCAATCACAGAACAAATGGAACGGGCGGGCCCATCAACATCAAAGATGTGTTGCTCTATTTGAATCGAATAAAGTTTGGAACATCGGACTCGTCCCGACAAAGCACAATCGAAAGTGTCTCGGATTTGGCGCAGAAGTTTTTGCCTCTTGAACTATTGATCTCAATAAATAATGATTTGAACCCATATCATGTTAAGCATCGGAAATCCATAAAACAAAGGAAAGATCAGGGTGATGATAGCTTTTCGGGAACCGAAAGTCCCGAGTATCAGTGACACTTTAAATTCGGTAAAGACTTAATTACCTTTTCGCCATCAACGGTGAAGTTATGTAACGTGTATATCAAATATATATTTGATGCTATTTACAAGTATCGACTTACAAAGAAGTCTCTCTCTGAGATGCCAATTCTGTCTGATTACCACGAACGAGTTTGAAAAGCTCGAAGATTGCTGCTGGAGTCACTCCTTGTATTCTTCTGGCCTGCCCTAACGTCTTGGGCTGAATAGTGTTGAGCAAGTGACAGACTTCATATGATATCTTCAAATTCCCGTCGTTATTGTAATTGTAGTTCAAGGGTAAAAGCAAGTTCTCGTCAGCTTGATAAGCCCTCAAATGTGACTCTTCCTTTTTCATCCAAGGATCATATGTACTCTCGATATTGATTCTGCGTATAAGCCGTTCGCTCATGCCATCGTAGAAGCTTGGAAGCTTACCTTCAGGAACATATTTGTGTAGGTGTGGGAGAAGAGTGCTGAAATCGATTCCTTTGTACGAAAGCAACTTCCAGGCGTTGATAAGCGCAAGCTGCTTAACCGTCAGAGTTGTTTCTTGCAATGAAGGAGCCCATTTTGACCCTGATCTCGAAATTGACTTTAAATGGTCCTTGATCAGCTCCAACTGACTTATCTCTTGGGTGTGCTTCCTGTATCTTTCCTCGCCCACAACACCCGATTCGTATCCTTTAGTAGTTAGGCGCTTGTCGGCGTTATCCGCGCGGATTGATATCCTGAACTCTGACCTGGAGGTGAACATGCGATACGGCTCTTCCACCCCCTTGGTGATCAAATCATCCACGAGGACTCCCAAATATCCATCAGATCGATGTATTTCTAGTGCTGGTTTGGCCAAGTAAGCGAGACCGGCGTTGATACCAGATACACATCCCTGCGCTGCAGCTTCTTCATAACCCGTGGTGCCATTTATTTGACCCGCCAAGTACAACCCGCTGATTAGCTTTGTCTCCAACGTCATTTGGAGTTCCCTTGGATCTATGTAGTCATACTCTACCCCGTATCCAGGCTGTTCCATTTTGACATTTTCGCAGCCAGGCATCATCCTGACCATCTTTTCCTGGATTTCTTCCGGCATTGTACACGAGATGCCGTTGGGATACACCAAATCCGTGTCCAACCCTTCGGGTTCCAACCACACGAGATGCGATGTCTTTTGCGGGAACTTGATAACCTTCGATTCAATAGAAGGACAATACCTTGGACCCTTCACCGTTTCCCTAATGTGGATCGATTGGCTCAAGTTGTCGCCAATCAACTTGTGAAGCTCTGGAGTAGTCGAGGTCATGTGGCATTGTACCAACGATTCTTGAAGCGACACCTTGTCATTCATGTACGACATAGGTTGCGGAGGATAATCCGAGGGCTGGATCTCCAAATTCGTGTAGTTTATAGATTTGGAGGACAATCTCGGCGGTGTTCCTGTCTTGAGCCTCCCTAGACGGAAACCAGCCTCTCTTAATGTGTTTGACAAGCCGTAGGTCGCTGCTTCCCCGATACGTCCCGATGGGAAGGCTTTCAAGCCAATGTGAATTTCACCCCCCAAAAATGTGCCAGTGGTGACAACCACCTTAGAGCATCTTATAGTAGACCCGTCCGCTAGAATGATGCCTCGTACCACGCCGTACGTTCGATCGGACGTGTCTTTCGTCTGGCTCGACTGATCCACGATGATATCTTCCACCAGTGCTTCGAGCACAGACAAGTTTGGATAGTTCAATATGACGTTCTGCATCTCCTCCAAGTATATCTTTCTGTCAATCTGGGCTCGTGGGCCGTGCACGGCTGCCCCCTTCGAAGCGTTGAGGATCTTGAAGTGAATGCCTGCTTTATCGGTGACCTTTGCTGCTACACCATCAAGTGCATCGACTTCTCGTAACAACGTTCCCTTTCCAACACCACCCATTGAAGGGTTGCACGACGCCGTGCCTATCTTGCTTATCTGCGGCGTCACTAGCAAAGTCGGAGTTCCTGTTCTCGCTGATCCTGTTGCTGCCTCACATCCAGCATGTCCTCCACCGATGACTACCACGGGATGTTCCCTTGATTCGGAGAGTTTCCTCGCGAGTTCGGCGCTCATCGTGATACGTCTCGCCTGGGTGAGCCGTATCACGCCCAGATAGAAGGAATGTGTCCTTGATGCAATCATTTACGGTTCTTTTATCAGAACATCGGATGGTGGAAAAAGATCGAATTCTGATGTGATTTTTCACTCGATTATTTGAACCTCATCGCGGACCACTTACACAAGAAGTTTGACGTATACACGGAACAAAGCTTGGACTAGAGACATATCGTAGCATCGTATCATGACAGAGCTAAAGACAAGTGCCCCGTATGCCGCTGGTGACGATTTAGACGACGGTTTAGAGTACGAAATTGCCGTTTCTGACTCCGAAGAAGGCATCGCAGTGGATGATGATGAATCTGCCTCAGAAGTGACCGAGAAAAGGTTTGAAACGGAGGCCAAAGTGGGAAAGAAGAGGAAGGCGAAGTCTTCAAAGCTTCACGAGAAAAAGAGAATGAAAATGGAGCTCGACATGGAGCAGAAAAGAAAGCTCTCCAAGGAAACGTCCACCGAGGTTATCGCAGACACCGTGAATGCCAGAATCCGCCAGAGGGAGACAGATTTGTCAGCTTTGGAGTTGGCCGAGAAGTATTTCAACAGGAACGACTTTCGTTCCACGGCTGATTTCGACGAGGAAAGAAACTTGGATAATCTTGGAAAGTACATTAAGCTTAGGTTCAAGAATTTGCTTGGAAGCGACAAAAAGACCAAATCTGCAAAAAAGGACAAGAAACATGCGGATTCACAGAGTAATGAGGAGAGAAAGTATATTGCAGTGGTGTCTTCATCCGCCATCCGGGCTTGTGACACACATAGAGCTACGAGACAGCTTCCTGGATCATCTATCAAATTGATCAACAAGAATAAGATGTCCACCGATTTGTCCATTATTCAAAAGAGTGCCTCGAGAATATTGTGTACGACGCCCACCAGACTATTAAAAGTGCTCAACCACGAGGATCTGACTCTCAAGAGCGAGGAAATAAAGATTATAATCGTTGATAGCTCTTATCTTGACTCAAAGCTACAGAACGTTTGGGATTTCAAAGAAACGTTTGAGGTTTTGAAGAGTTTGACCTCTAAGGGTTCCAAGCTTTATCTCTATTAGCATGATTCACTTTGTTGGTCAGAATAAATGTACATTAGTATTATATCGTCTATAAGTGTGGTGAACGTTATACGTAGCACGGATTTTTCAGTTCTCCAGTAAGGGTATGTACATACTCCTAGTAGAAGAGTAAAAATCCGTTACACCTTTGAGAATAAGTTTGCTCGATGTGATATCCAAAGCATCCGAGTCAAAGCTATTAATATCAGCAATCAACTCGGTCACTTGCGGCGAATCTATTTCAAGATTCAGATTCGAGCAAAATTGCATGAGATAAACGATGTTAGCAAAAGCCAACTTAAAATGTTCTTTTCCATGAAGCAGATCGACTTCTTTGCCTTCACTCTCTGATTCGGCAACCCCATTGTGAACTCCATTGCTTTCAGAGTGTTCAGAAGACTTCTCTGCACAGAATTTAGACAATCCACTCAAAATACCTTTGATTAGATTATCGTTGATCCACTTGTTTTTATGTTGAATGAAATATGTATTCATTGTACGATCTGTGAACAAGTTACCATAGTTCAATTGTGGGTCAACTGGACTCAAAAACCGAGACGATAGGTCGAACATGATCGATGATAGTTCCAAACTTGGTCTTTTGAGATCAAATAATAAATTTCTCGGTTGAAACACTTTGCTCATGAAGAGCTCAAACTCTTTATTGAACGAATGCAAAACGAGAGTGAATAACTGCTCATATATAGTGCGTGCTGAGTCTTCCAAAGATATTAAAAGTTTGGAACTGTCATTCATGGTTACGCCTTCACCCAAAGTCCGAATTCTATGGTTAAGCAATGAAATAGTTTGGAGCAAAAAGTACAAAGCAGATAGATTACCTTCTCCTTTGCGCAGTATTATTGACTTGAAATTTTCAATAAAGAGACTTAAATGGTCCCAAAGATCGTCGTTCATCTTGCTCGATAAATCCGTGATTCTCTCCCTTATCAATTCGGGTGTGAAAGTGCCCCACGTTCCGGAAGACTGTTCTTCATTGGCGGACATCACCTTCAATGCATGGCTCAAGGAATCAGATGGTAATAACTCTATTTCATGAGAGTCCAATTCTAGCGAACTGCTGAACTCAATGTAATCACTAAACCATTTATCAAGAGAACTAGAGGCTTCATCTCTGGAGAATAAACTTGAAGATGAGAATACCATCCTTACGTATTGGTCCAAGTTTTTATCAATTGTTTCAATAGCTTCAGTAGATGTTAAATGACTGGAAGGGAATTCGTTCACACTTATGTTCTTCGTACAGGTATCCTCGATAAGTGGTATAAGAGATGATGATAACTCATTGAAGTGCTCTCTGTAGGCGTCTCTAGCCACGTTTATAATATCGCTGAGTAATTTATCAAGGTCGTTTCTTTTGCCTAGAATTGTGATTAAATGACTATCACAGTCATTCAGTTCACAAGCTCTCTCTAGTCTTTTCAAAGAAACAACAGCATTATGAAATATCAAAAATGGTTTGGTTATATTCAATTCACCATTTGTCTTGGGCTTGAAAAGCGATTGGATACAGTCAACTATTAACTGAGGAAATTTACTCAACTGCTCATCAGCATTTGATATGTCCCAAGAGATAGAGTCACTAACGAGCTTCTCCTTACTGAACAAGATTTTATCTCCATCATCATCTAGCAAGTCCCAAAATCCAATGAGATCTGCTGTATTCCATGGCTTCGTATACTCATCGATACCCCTTATGAAGTCGCTCAGGGTGTCATGGAAATACGTTTTGACATAGTCATATGTATTCTCAACAAACTTGAAGATTTTTAAAAAGTTTAAATCCGTAACCTCTCTATCTATATGGCTTGTCAAAGTCCTCTGTAAATAGTCAAATCTGATCAGTAAGAATCTGTCACGAATTTTACTCACCTTATCCATTTCATTGTTTCTGTGATTCAAAATGGCGTATGATATCAAGTAGTTGACAATTGGCAAAAAGTTGGTATTGTATACGTCCGAAATCATATTAGTTTGCAAGCTGTCCTTACCGATGATGTTGAAAATCTGAAACCCTTCTTCATCTTCTTCTTCATCATTCTGATCATCAACATCATCATCATCATCATAATCATCATCATCATCGTCATCATCATCTTCCTCTATCAAATCATACTTCAAGTCTAAGCCTTTCAAGTTAGACTTGGTCAAGAAATCTTTCTCCAAGAGTCTTTGATTGACTTTGTAGCGATCATTATCGTTTGAGTAAAGAGAGTATCTTGTGATGTTATATTGGGACATTTCCTGCTCCAAGTATGCAGAAAAGTTCTCTTTGTATGCTAGGTATCTTTCAAGAAATGACTTGTTAGATTGTAACAAGCTTTCGAAAGACGTTTCTATGCTGTAAAATAACTTGGCAAAATAGATAAGATACGTCGTTTTGATAAATGGAGAAGTCGCAACTTGAGAAAGCCTCAAATCAAACCTCAACATAACGCCATTTAGGACGTTGTTCAAAATCGTCAACCGTTCCTTCTCTTTCATTGACTTCACCCGCTGGCTCCTCACATATGTGTTGAACTCAGAACCACTGTCGAGTTCATTGAATTCGACGAAGCCTGACAGGGCATATGAAAGACTTGTCAAATTCTCATGGAGGGTTTGATTTGTCTCATACATCTCATCAATCTCTTCTGCTATTTTGATCAAGTCTCTGTATTTCAATCCCACCAACTGATGCAAGTCTTCTTGAGCCTTGGCTGCATTTTGTTTGTATTCTTTGTTGAGCTTTTTAATGTTTGCAATGGGTAACTGTACAAACAATTCATCTATCAGTGCCACAGAACTATTTTCAAGCTCAGACTTAACAGAACCATTGTTCTCCACTATGCTTGACATGCTTTTTGTACCAAAAATTTCACGAATTCTACTAGCAATGGGCTAACGAGATTCGGTTTTGGGTCAATTTCTTGATCTGATGTTCCACGCAAGCCAATCTACAAACTGCTGAGACTAACCTGCGAGAAAGAGAAAAAAAATGGCACGTGACCAGGTATCAAATGAAGCATCAACTTCTACGACGAAAGGGAGCTCGAGAATTGTCATAAAGACAGGATAGTACATGTAAAAAAAGTACCCAAATCCAGCGGGAAGGATCGCTTGTCCTGAACCACTCTTACGGTATCGTCGAAACTCGTTGCAAGCTTAGTGTTCTACAGCAACGACATATGTCGATGTCAGAAAGGCCGATAAGACTTCCCAATGCTCGGTGAACATTTCCCTCGGTTTAGTGAGCTTGTTGTAGCATGCCTCAGAACAGCCATATTTAGGCAGTTATTGATAATCTGGGCCATACAAGCCCATCATTAAACTTTCTTTTTCACTTTAGCAGATTTCCATAACCGGCCATTCGTTTCTCCGAAATCGGCCACTTCCTAAAGGGAAGAGAAGGTTACACAAACCCACAATGTCTAACTGAGATGGTAAAAGGATTCTTTTAAGCAGTGATTTCGGAAAACTCCACTGGTTAGACTAGATTTTCGATACGCTTGCAGCTGACAACGGCTTTCTTCAATATTGCACTGCCGCTACTTCCTTGAATAAAAGCTGTGTAGTGAGGCCTCAGCAAAACATAATTTTTTCCAGGAGAACCCCAGAATCACAAACATTGAGAAGCCATCTTCAATTTAGCACGAAACGGCACAAGGGAACGTTTGCTTTGGAAAAAAAGAAGCCCAAAGGACACTCCAGGAACGTATAAACGAGCACGTTACAGAAACAATGTCGTCTATTCACAACTCAATTGGTGAACCTTCAAATGGATTTCTGGAACAGGCAGGCTCATCCAGATTCTACGGGGTAAACCTACACCAACATCTGTCATTGTTGGAGAACAACTCAGCCGTGGCCGGATCCAACCATGGAACCCCTTACTACGACCATAGACTGGTTACTGGCGGACCATCACCAGTAGTTAACGATCAGCAATTTTTTGAGCATAGTTCATATCCACCGCCTCAGCAGGCTACCCATACAGAGGCTCCACAGGCTAGTGGAGGTGAGCAGCCATTCTATGTGAATGCCAAACAGTACCACAGGATTTTGAAGAGGCGTATAGCCCGAGCAAAGCTAGAAGAAAATTTGAAAATTGCTAGAACGAGAAAGCCTTACTTGCACGAATCAAGACACAAGCATGCGATGAGAAGACCTAGAGGTCAGGGTGGAAGATTCTTGACTGCTGCAGAAATTGCAGAGAAAGAGAGATTAGAAAAGTTGAAGGAACTTGAAGACAAGAAAAACGAGGAGAAGCATGAAGATACTGACACCGTAAGTGAGAATGTCAGCGAGGCTCAAGCGGAATATGAAAAATCCAGCAGTTTGAAGTCAGAGGCCGATAGTGATCAACCCACTTTTGACCAACCTAAAAGTGGAGAAGACGAAACGATTTTCCAAAATTTAATTAATGAGACTGGGCACACAGATGATTAATTTGGTTCAATTCTCCCCTTGTATCTTTTTTGACATATGATTCGAATCAAACGGACAATAGACCGAGTCCTAGTCTCTGTAGTTGTGTTTGTCCGTTTACAAAAAGAAAAAAGTAGAAAAAATGTTTGCGTGAATAATCATGTATTATATATGTGGAATAATATAATTTAACTTTCTTGAATTATTGTGTAGCAAGAAGATAACTATTACAATCCAGAGTTCTTCAAAAACAGTTGACTATCGGAGCTCAAATGATTTAGTACTTCAACATTGTCAAATTTCTTTATGTTTGCTATTGCACCAAGTTTGATGCCATCAAAGTCACTGTTTTTCAAGTTTGGTAAGGGGTCAAGAGGTACATTTGTGATTGAAATTATCTTTGAATAACTTGAACCAAATGAAGAGCTCTCAAAATCGATATCGTTAAGTTGTACAGTATTATCTCCAACTACTGAAACAACATCCGTTTTGTTGTTCAAACCTCCTAGCGTAATTAAGTTTTTGCATAGTTGCTCTAGCAACGGGAGTGCTAAATTGGTATAGTTTCCTTGTTTAATAGACTGTGAGTTCAATAATTCAGAAAGTCCTACGGATGCTATCTTTTTATCTTGTAAATTGGCCAAGTTACCAGATGTAGGCAAAATGAAACTGTTGAAAATCTGAGCAAACACACCCTGCTGTACGGAATCTATGAACTGAAGTGCAAAATCAGCATTCAATTCAGATTTGGCTTCTGGGTTCAATGGTAAACAACATATGAAACAAAAAAATACCACAAACCTCTTAACAAATCTATCCGTTCTAGAATTTTTGAGTCTTGTTAAGAGCAAGATAGCAATCTGGTTCAAATATGTTTTAAGATTATTCAATGGAACAGTGAGTAAAATAGACTGAAGTAATTCGAATCCTTGAACTTCATGTGCTTTAGAAGCTATGAGCTTTTGGAAAACACCCAATAAGGGAGTGAGACCTTGTTCTGAAGCCATAAAAGCAGAATAATCCTGGCTCAAAATTGCAATCAAAAGTCTTGTTAATGCTGGAACGTTTCCTCTAAACTCCCAAACAGTGGGTGAGAGTAACGGTTTAATTAATTGTTTGTAACCCTCTGGCAATGGCAGAGAGGTTGGATAAACTTCTAAAAGAAATGCCAAAAGTTGAAAGATATACGGCACAAACTCTTGGACGTCTTCGCTTAAAACGTTAAGAAGGCTAGATAAAAATATGTCAACATATTTGCCACTAGTTATTTCGTTTTTGTCACCGAATTTTATAATCAAACCTAAAGACTCAAAAATATAATGAGAAAACTTTGGGTTTGATGGATTTTTCGCTATGATCTTTAAAATTTTTAATAACTGATCAGCAATTGCAAGTTTGTATGTTTCGTCTAGTAAATCCTCAGATGATGATAAAACTCTCATAACACATTTCATTAGAAATTCATTCTCCGCCAATTTTTCAGGAGACGAGTGTTCATTGGATAAAATAAGTTTGAATAAATTGTTGAGTAAATCCTTTGCATGATGCTGAACATCAATCTTCAGAAACACCGCCTTGTGAGTTGAGAAATCAGTCATCGAAAGTAATTTTTCAATAGTTATTGCCGAATACGTATAAACGACAACGTTCTCGTCTAGCAAATGCTGAATCAAAATTGGAATTAAAGAAACAAGTTGATCTTTGGTTAACTGGTTACGGAAACTCAAAATATACTTGATTGCATCAGATCTCAATATTGGATGGGTGTTTTGGTTATCTACCAAATAATTTGCAATGTTATCACTAAAGAACTTTACAATATCAACTAGTACATTTGTGGACGTAACCCCACTGTTAGTGACAGCTCCCTTTGCAGCAAGTGAGCTAAATAAATAGATCGCCATATTTTTATTTTTCCAATCAGAGTGAGAAAGGAAAGAATTCACATAACTCATCACTATATTAGTCAACAAGTCCGAGTTAACTTCCTTCAATTCTCTTAAAAAATCCGTAGCTGACTTACGTCTTGAATCAAAGTCAGATCCTTCCAAGTCAGATCTCACAAAGTTTATTGGTTCATCCTCGAAAAGCTCTTCATCTACATCTCTAAAGTAAATGTTTGGTAAGATGATCTTTTCTGTAATTTGCTTTAAAGAATCCTCATTTTTGAAAAGAGATTGATATTTTTGCATCTTTGTTACAGATGTAAGAAAAATTAATGATTTGACAACCAAAAGATCAAACTTTGGTTGTTTTGTAACATAATCATTAATTAATTTCCATACTGTAGTTATGAAATTTTCAATCAATGGTTCAAATACGTCGGCATATCTGGTTACATATAGTGATATCAATTCCAAGATTGAAGTTTTAATTTTGATGAGGACATCGACTTCATCATCTGAATCAGGATCGGTGATAAGTTGACTTTCAAATACCAAATATTTGTGGATAATGGCCATTCCTGTCATCATGTTGTCTTCAAAAAACTCAGGGATATCCTGAGAGTTCAAATCATGATAGATTTGCACTAGGGATAAAAGATTATCCAAATAAATATTCAATGAAGCCTTGTTGTCCAAGTTCTCTTGGATCAACTGATCGGTTCTGGTCAATAACGTGAGAAATGGCTGGGCGAACTTATCCAAAACAAGCTTGATCTCCAAGAAAAGATCATCAGATCTGAACAACGGCCTCCATTTTTTGAAGATAGAGTGGGCCACGATCAACAAACCCTTGTTGGATACAAAATCATCCAACGACAACTTTGACACCAAGTCATCGATCAAAGTGGTCCAGTTGTGAGGGAAGTCGCTCTCTGCAATGATAGATATCGCCTCTCCGATCTGTATTTGTAGTTGAGAGGGAAGCTTCGTCATCAAATCCAAGATTTGGAGCTTGACCTGATTGACGTCTTCGATGGGGAGACGATAGTTTCCTTCCTCGTCCACCCACTTTCTTTTCACCAAGTTCTTGAAGAACAACGCCCCCGCGAGTCGCGTGGACGCATCTATATTGGTTGAGGCAATGACATTCAATAGATTGATAGAGAAGCCTGGCTGCGTCTCTATGGACTTCAACACCGCTTCCGCTTCCTTCGCGTGTTGGGGCAAAAGCGACTGCTCCAAGTACCCTGGGATTAGTGCTAGACTGTTCTCCGCCATGTTCAAAGTATCAACTTCCACCGGCTAAGAATTGAATTCTTGTAGATCAACAAAGAAAGCTTCTGTTTATGGTTAAACTAAGGTCGAAAAAACAGATTATAAGTGAGTAGTTGGATTTCTGGAAATTTGCATCGGGCGGTTTTGTGCTACAAAATCCCAGATTCGAGATATAGTACGAGAGAGACTACTTGGAAAAGGACGAATAACGATGATTATACTTTGACTTTATGAACAGTATAAGTTTAATGATGATTATACTTTGACTTTATGAACAGTATAAGTTTAACAGGCAAAAGAAAAAAAAAAAAAAAAAAAAGAGAAAAGAACGTGGTTAACCAGCGAAGAAGCACAGGGCAAAGAAGCACAGGGCGATGAAGCACAGGGCAAAGAAGCACAGGGCGATGAAGCACAGGGCGAATCCGCTGTTTAAGGATACCTTGTTGCACAACACGCGTTAAAACCCAAGTAAACCACAATCTAGTCTAGGCAGAAAATAGAGATAATAAAAACATGTAAAAGAAAGTGTTGGTTTTGGTATAGGCCAAGCGAGGATCACTTGGAGGAAATGGGCAACAGCTGGGCGTTCTCCTTGGCCTGCTTTTGTTTGGCGACAGTGTATACCAAGCCCGCAGCGAAACCGACGAAAATCGACGAGAAAGACCAAAAGTTCTTTGGAGCATCAAAAAAGATCAACCCGGTCAAGGCAATCGGGAGCTTGTTCAACGCGCCCACCATTGAGTAGGTTGTGGACGACGTGACCCTGACACACCACGCGGAACAATAGGAAATAGCAACCGAAGAAGCACCGGAGAAGATCATCGACAAAATAGTGACGTTTCTGGTTTCTGGTGGGAAAATGTTTGCAAGATTCTTTGGAGACCAGTCCTCAAAGGCCACGGTGAATACCAACAAGATTGGAATGGACAATAAGTTATTGTAGTACATGGTATCGAAATCCTTAAAGTTGGTCAACTTTATTCTCTTTCTCATGATCAACACGAACGAAGCAGAGGCGACACAGTTGGAGAACATCCACGCGTATCCCAAGATAAACGTGGTGTCTGCGACCGCGACGTCAGTGACAACGCCCGATTTCGAATACGACGAGTCACCGTAACATGCGATGACTGAAGATAAAACCATAAGTAAGAAGGAACCCAACGCCATCGAGGTGACCTTACCTCCGAACCACAAAACTTCGCCGTAAGCAATCAATATGATGGTCAAGTTCTTGAAAATCGTGTATACGGGGATAGGCAAATACTGCAATGCCTTGGATCCGGTGTAAATCATGGCCACCAACAAAAACGCAATCGGCGACCATTTCTTGGCCTCGTCCTTGTTGAACTGTCTGTAGGTGATGACGTTGAACGTCTTGAGCGTGCCGATGGTCACGATGCACACCACCGACTGCACCGCCAACATGAAAAAGTTCAAGTTGAAGTCCTTTGACAACACCACCTTGTTGGTGACTGTCATCAATATTGATGAGGCGCAATATGAAATGATGGAAATGGGTGCAGAGTTCACCACGGAGCTCGACGGCCCGCTGGCGTATGATGATTTCTCCATGATACTCGAAAACTGATACTTCCTTCTATGTATAAAACGGATAGCTTGTCCTATAAGAAAAAAAGTAAGTAATCCCATTCAACAAAGGGTAAATACTAGTTAAAAAATTGATTTTCTCACGCTGCCGACAGAGAAACAACACCTGATAGCGGGCCGCCTGTGTGCAGGCCGCCAGCGCCAAAACTGCCAGCGAAACAACGCGAGCCCAATCCGGGAAGTTTGCGCGTGTTTTGTGTCACTTGCATTGTTTCTGCATGAGGGCTCACGCGGCACCGCTGCCGACGAGTCCCGATAGACGAGGGGCGGCGGCGCGGGAGGATGCTTCGTTGGACACACGGGGGCGGGGGGGCGTGCATGGGCGTGCATACGGGGTGTGCGTGGGGTGTGCATGGGGTGTGCGTGGGGGTGCGCTTCCGCCCGCAGCGCGGTGGTCTGGCGGGCAGGGCAGAGAAGATCGCGAGGGGCCGGCGGGAGGATGGCGAGGATGGCGCGACGGTGGCGTGCCGAAGCTGTCACGACGAAGACCGTGGCGTGCCGAAGCTGTCGCGGCGCTCGCGGCGCTCTTCGCGCCACCTGTTTTTTCCGGACGGGGTTTTTCCGGGCGATCGTGCCGCGGCCGGCCGCGGCCTGGCGCTGGAGACAACTGTCGGCAGACGCTGCAGACGCTGCAGACACTGCAGCAGACACTGGTTTTTCGCAGCCAAAGTCGCCGGCCAGCGTCCGGCGCCCAGCCAGTGCTAGCGAGAGCTGGCGACGCCGCAGCGACGCCGCAGCGACGCCGCGCCAACGCCCGAGTCATACGGACATGTCTATTGCTGCTACTTATAGAGGGTCTACGCGTAGTCGCCGCGGTTGTACATACTGATGTCCACCTCGGCCTTGATGTCCACCGCGTCCGCCGAGTCGATGCACGCGTCGACACTGAGCCCCTGCGTCGACCGGTCGCGGAGCCGCTGGTTCTGCGCTCTTATCTGCTCGAGCTCCTGGATGTAGCGGTCCTCGACGCCGGTGATGTAATGCCCCGTGAACACGCCCACCTCGAACTGCGCGATGTGCGGCGCCTTGCAGCACGCGATGAGGTCGTCGAGGTCCTGGTAGAACACCTGCGTGGCGCCGATGACGTCGGCGATGGCGGCCTCGTCGCGGTTGAAGCCCACGAGCGCCTTGGTGTCGGCGAGATCGATGCCGTAGATGTGGTTGAAGCGGATGGGCGGCGCGCACGACGCGAAGTACACCTTGCGGGCGCCGGCCTCCTTGGCCATGGCCACGATCTCCTTGGACGTGGTGCCGCGCACGATGGAGTCGTCGATCAAGAGCACGCTGCGGTTGCGGAACTCGGACGCCATTGCGTTCAACTTGCGGCGCACCGACGACGTGCGCTCCTTCTGGTCGGGCATGATGAACGTGCGGCCGATGTAGCGGTTCTTGACGAAGCCCTCGCGGTACGGCAACCCGAGCGACACCGCGCACTGGATGGCCGACGTGCGCGACGTGTCGGGCACCGGGATGATGACGTCGATGTCGCTGACGTCGACGGAACGCGCGATCTTGGCGGCGAGCTTCTCGCCCATGTCGATGCGCGAGCGGTAGACCGACACGCCGTCGAGCACCGAGTCCGGGCGGGCGAAGTAGACGTACTCGAAGATGTCGGGCGAGAACACCTTGGGCGGCACCACCTGGCGGAACTCGGGCACGGCGCCCGCGGCGGTGTCCTTGGGGATGATCACCACCTCGCCCGGGCGCACGTCGCGGAAGCGGTCGAAGCCGTGCGCCGTCAACACCACCGACTCCGACGCCAACATGTAGTCGGTGGTGCCGTCGGGGTTGGTGCGCTCGCCGAACAACAACGGGCGGATGCCGTTGGGGTCGCGGAAGCCGATGACGCCGAAGCCCGCCAACATGGCCACGCACGCGTAGGCGCCACGAACGAGCTCCATGGTGGCCTTCAACGCGAGGAAGATGTCGTGGTTGTTGACTCGCGACTTGTTGAACTCGTCCAACTTCGACGCGAAGATGTTGAGCAAGAGCTCCGAGTCGGAGTCGGTGTTGATGTGGCGATGGACCAGCTCGTCCAAGTAGCGGCGGAGGTCGCTCGAGTTGACGAGGTTGCCGTTGTGGCTCAACGCGATGCCGTAGGGCGAGTTGACGTAGAACGGCTGCGCTTCGCTGCCGGCGGACGAGCCGGCCGTGGGGTAGCGCAAGTGCGTGATGCCCATGTTGCCGACCAAGCCGTTCATTCTGTTCTGGGTGAAGACGTCACGGGCCATGCCGTTGCCCTTGCATTGGTAGAAACGGCCCTTGGGGCCGCAGGTGACGATGCCCGCGGCGTCCTGGCCACGGTGCTGGAGGAACATGGCGCCCTCGAACAACTCGGGGGCGACGTTCTTGAGCGGGTCCTGGAGGACTACGCCGAGTATGCCGCACATGGGAAGCTTTGGGGCGGGGGCGGGTGCGGGTGGCTTGACAAATGGATCGCTGGGTGATACTTTATATCACGGAGGGTTCGGAAGCGCGGGGCGGAAGATGGACTCGTATGCCTCGGCGCGGGATTGACGCGTATGCTGCTTGGTGGGGGGGGGATTTGTAGATCAACGAGGGAGAGGGTTGTAGGGAATTTTTTTTTTTGATTTTTTCGTACTTTTGGTCTTGAAAAATTTTGGCATCAGATGAGAGGGTCGCGGACTGCAGATAGGGTGGTGATTTAATTATTCACACGGACGGACTGCAGATAGGGTGGTGATTTAATTATTAACACGATATTCCTGTATATAAGATATTGATTTGATTATTAACACGATATTCCGGCATATAAGGTATTGATTTGATTATTAACACGATATTCCTGCAGATAGGGTATTGATTTAATTATTAACATGATCATTCGATATTGATTCATTATTTAACACGGCAAGCTCTTGCATATACCCGTTGATTCATTTTTTAACACGGCCAGCTCTTGCATATACCCGTTGATTCATTTTTTAACACGGCCCCCTGCAGGTAAGCCATAGATTCACTAATTAACACAACCCTTCTTTATACAACTCGTTGATTCAATTATTAGCATGGTCAGCACCTGCATATACACTCTTGATTCCACTATCCCCCTGCATATACACTCTTGATTCCACTATCCTCCTGCATATACCCGTTGATTCAATTATTAACATGGCCAGCTCCTGCATATACTCTTTGATTAACTATTTAGCCCGGCCATCTCCTGCATACAACCCTAGATTCATTTATTAACAAGATAATTATATATAATATGTACAGAATCTACGATTGAATATAAAAAAAAAAAAAAAAAAATAATGGTGGTGGTAGGGAGTGGAGGTTTGCGTGTTGCTGGTTGATTGGTGGGTGGGGGCGTGTTGAGAGCGCCGCACGGGACAGCACCACTCGGGAAACAAAAATCTATAATTAAAGAACCAGACGGCCGGCACGTGTAGGCCGTTGTTGCTTGTGCCGGCCTGATATCATTAGTCGTAATATTAGTGACTTCTCCGTAAAAAAAAGGGGCCAGACTAGTCGTTTTTCCATTCTTTTCTTTTCTGGTCAGATCTGGTAAGATCTGGTCAGGTCTGGTCTGGTCTAGCCTCGCAGTACATAACCGGTGCTCAAATAGAGTCAGTTGCGCCCGTGCAAAGCAGAGCTTTGAAACGGAGTCAGGCCCCCGGAGGAGGGCTTCTCTTTTCTCTTTTTTTTTTCATTTTTTTTTCTCTTTTTCAGTATTTTCTAACGGCTCTTTATCTAACAGCCGAATCAAAACAAGCATAAAACAGGTGGCTGGGGCAAGCCGGGGACGTGCACGGCTGGCGGCGGGTCCACATCATGGCTGCGGCGGCGGCGGGTACTGCCCGTTGAACTGGGGAGGGTGTCCGTTGAACTGGGGAGGGTATCCGTTGAACTGGCCCGGGTACGGCGCCTGGTACCCGTTGTATTGCGGTGGGATACCGGCAACGGTGGGTTGGCCAGGTTGAGCGACTCCAGCCTGAAGCACGGGCGCCGGTACCGGCGTCACGTGTGCCGGTATCGGCACGTGCGGCTGACCGTGCGGCTGGCCCTGCGGCTGACTTTGCTGCTGGTTCTGAGTCTGCTCCTGAGGCTGCTCCTGAGGCTGTCCGCGATACTCGTAGCCCTTCTTGTGGATGGTCTCGTTGCCCTTGGGCAACTCGTCGATGCGGAACGGCCGCGGAACGGCCGCGTCGTTTTCCGCGACGTACAACGACTTGTCGATGTTGGAAGGAATCGGCTTGATCTCGGTGCCGAGCTCCTGCTCGATCTTGTACAACGCATAGCGGTCGTTCCAGCTCATCAAGTTGATGGCCAAACCCAAGTGGCCGAAGCGGCCCGAGCGGCCGATCCGGTGCAAGTACGTTTCTGCCGTCTTGGGGAAGTCGAAGTTGATGACCACGTTGACGGCCTGGATGTCGATGCCTCGCGTCAAGAGGTCCGAGCACACCAAGTTGCGCACCTTGCCCTGGCGGAACTCGTGGAACACCTTGTTCCGCGCCTGTTGCGGCATCTTGGCATGCGAGTAGTAGCACGAGTAGCCCAACTCGGTGATTTTCTTGGCCAACAACTCGACGCGGTTGGTGGAGTTACAGAAGATGATGGACTGGTTGATCTGTAACTTGCTGAACAACGTGTTCAAGCAATGCAATTTTTGTTTCTCCTCGACGAACGCGTAGAACTGCGAGATGCCTCGCAACGTGAGCTCGTCCATCAAGTTGATCTCGTACGGCTTGGCCAAGTGGCGGTCCATGAAGTGCTTGACGGCCACCGGGAACGTGGCCGAGAACAACAACGACTGTCTGTCCGGCGGGAAGAACGCCAAGATCTGCTCGATGATGCCCTTGAACTCGCGCGAGAGCATCTTGTCCGCCTCGTCCATGACAAACAACGGGCACTCGGACAAGTCGGCGACCCTGCGCGACGCCAAGTCCAAGATGCGGCCGGGGGTGCCCACCAACACGTGCACGGGCTGGTGCAATCTCATTATATCGTCTCTCAAAGACGTGCCCCCGGTGGTCACCATGCATTGAATGGCCAAATGCTTGCCCAACGTCCGCACGACCTGCGACGTCTGCAACGCCAACTCGCGTGTCGGCACCAAGATGAGCGCCTGGATGCGGTTGAGCTTCGGCTTGACCTGCTGCAACGACGGGATCACAAACGACGCCGTCTTGCCGGTGCCGTTCTTGGCCCGGGCCAAGATGTCTCGGCCCGTCAACGCCATCGGGATGGACTCCTCCTGGATCGGCGACGGCTTCTCGAAGCCGGCCTCGAAGATGCCCATCAAGAGCTCGCGCTTCAAGTCGAAGTCCTCGAAGCTCTTGCCCTTGGTGTTCAACACATCGTCGGTCTGGGGCCGGGTGTCCCTCTCGGGGAGGCTCAACTGCGTTTTCCAATTGCTAGAGCGGCGTTAGTAGGCTGCGCGGGGCGGGCTGGCGGCGGCGGCGGCGGCGTCGCGGCGAACGGAGTACGTACTGGTCGGCCATCGTGGGTTCTTTCTTGTTGCTGTGTCGATACGGGAGATCTTGCTTTCGGTCTTTTTTGTTCGGTACCAGATGCATCAACTACGCCGTTCGGACTTGTATCTCCTTGACTGTGGACTGTGCTACGGGACTGGTTATTCGGGGAATAGTTTGTGTAACGTAGGGTTGGATTGTATGGGAGTAGTTATCACCAGCAGTGGCCTGGACGAGATTTTGACCTTAGGGAAAATTTTGGCGGAGCACCGGTGCGCGCACGCCGCGACACGCGACATTGGGTGTGCATATAGGGCGTACACGGAGGGCCTGCATATAGACAAGAGGTCGGTACACGACTCTGTCAGGTAAGTGAGTTTAGTTGCAGCCAAGATAAACACAACCCTGGATGGGTGGCTTGCTGGATGGCTTTCCGCTGGGTGGCTGGCTTATCGCTGGCTGGCTGCGGAGCTAGTGGCCAATCGCGGGCCCGAGACGAGAGCTGGCAAGGGGCTACATTGACGGCAAGATGGACAATTGCTAGCTTGGACGGTGCTTTTGCCAGCGCGGGGCCACTATTGGGGCCAAGATGGGGGCCGGGGGCCGGGGGGAAGGTTAGAGAAAGGCATCAGCCACTACTGTCTGCCGCTGTCTGATACATTCCGACTCAATCTGGCACTTTCCGGGACTGACACATTCGGGCACATTCCGGGACTCTTTTGACACATTCGGGCACTCTCCAGTACTCTTTTGACACATTCGGGCACTCTGACACATTCTGACACTCTGACACTCTCCAGACACAATCTGACACATTACAACACATTCCGACGTTCTCCAGACACAATCCGACACTTTCCTGACACTCCCCAGACACTCTTCAGAAACTCTCCAGAAACTCTCCAGACACATTCCAACACATTCCAACACTTTCCAACACATTCCAACACATTCCTGTCACTCTCCAGACACACTCCACACACTTCCTCCTGTCTCCAGACACTGTCTCCTGCCCGCTTGCACTCTCCTCTCTAGTGCGCTCCTCTGATGGCGCTTCCCTTGCACTCTCCACTTGCGCTGTCTGCGCTGTCTGCATGCACCGCCAGACACTCTCTGTACTGTCCGCATGCACCGCCAGACACTCTCTGTACTGTCTGCAGCTACCACTGGGCCCTCTCTGCACTGTCTGCATGCACCGCCAGACACTCTCTACATTGTCTGCAACTACCACTGGGCCCTCTCTACATTGTCCGCTGTGTCTGCATACACTTACCCTCTTCGGTCACATGCGCCTGCATACACTTACCCTCCGCGGTCACGTGCGCGCCATTCTCATCTTAAAATTAAATCATCACCAACCGTCTACACCATAAACTCCTCCTCTACAACATGAAGCTCTCGGCAAAGTCGGTCCACGCGATCCAGCAGGACACCGCGAACATCCGCAACATCTGCATCTTGGCCCATGTGGACCACGGCAAGACGTCGTTGAGCGACTCCCTTTTGGCCACCAACGGCATCATCTCGCAACGAATGGCAGGCAAAGTGCGTTATTTGGACTCACGCGAAGACGAGCAAACACGAGGCATCACCATGGAGGCCTCGGCCATCTCGTTGTACTTCAAGGTCGTCAGACAACACGCTGGCGACGCATCGCCGCAGACACGCCAGTTCTTGATCAACTTGATCGACTCGCCCGGCCATATCGACTTCCTGTCGGAAGTATCGACCGCATCGCGTCTCTGCGACGGCGCCGTCGTGCTCGTGGACGTGGTGGAGGGCGTCTGCTCGCAGACCGTCAACGTGTTGCGCCAGTGCTGGGTCGATGGCCTCAAGCCGGTGTTGGTGCTCAACAAAATCGACCGTCTCATTGTCGAATGGCAGATGACGCCCGCAGAGGCGTACCAGCACATGACACGCGTCATTGAGCAGGTCAACGCGGTGCTAGGCATGTTCTTTCTGGGTGAAAGAATGGAAGACGACCTTCTCTGGCGAGAAAAAGGTGAAAAATCAGAGGCGGCCGGTACCGGCGCGCCGGGCGCCGGAACCGGCGGCCCCATTAATGATAATGATAATCATCATCATCATCATCATCAACACCACGACGAATTCGTCGAACGAAGCGACGACGACCTCTACTTCGCCCCGGAGAGAAACAACGTCGTGTTCGCGTCGGCCATGGACGGCTGGGCGTTCTCCGTCGGCACGTTCGCCCGTATCTACGCCGCCAAGTTGGGGTTCTCGCACACGGCGTTGACCAAGACGCTCTGGGGCGACTTCTACTTGGATACTAAGAACAAGAAGATTATTCCGGGCAAGAAGCGGCGGCCGGGAAGCTCGCTGAAACATCTTTTTGTGTCGTTGGCGTTGGAGCCAATCTGGGCCGTGTACGAGAACTGTTTCGTGGCCAGAGACCAGGCCAAGCTAGAGAGCATTGTCACTAAGCTCGGCGTAAAGGTCAGCCCGCGCGACTTGCGGTCCAAGGACCACCGCACGCTACTTGGCACCGTGATGGGCCAGTGGCTCCCGCTCAGCCACGCGGTGCTTGGCGCGGTGATCGACTACCTCCCTAGCCCGGCGCAATCGCAGCGCGAGCGCATGGGCAAGTTCTTGGAGCAGTGTGCTAGCGAGGGCGCTGCCCCGGGCGCTAGCGAGGGCGCTGGCGAGGGCCTCGCTAGAAATAGCGCGGCTGGCGCGGCTGGCGCGACAAATAGCGACGCCGGCGCTGAACGTGCGGCTGCAAAAAATAGCGACAATGTCGCGGGAAATATCGATGGCGCCGCCCGCGGCCGCGACGTTACCGGCGAAGCCAGCGCGCGCGCCGCTACAAATAGCGAGCCCCTCGCCACAGATACCGAGGGTGTCGCTGCAGATACCGAGGGTGTCGCTAAAGATACCGAGGGTGTCGCTAAAGATACCGAGGGTGTTGCTAAAGATACCGAAGGTGTCGCTAAAGATACCGAGCGTGTCGCTACAGACGGTGCGGACTCTCATGGCTCCGCCAGCGACGCCGCCGGCGACGCCGCCGCCATGCCCGCCTCGCTCAGGGACGCGCTCTTGCAGTGCAAGGCCGACGACCCGGCGCACAACACCGTGGCGTACGTGTCCAAGTTGTTGTCGGTGCCGGAGGAGGACTTGCCCCGGGAAACCGAGGCCTTGTTGCCCGACCACGAGATCAGGGAGAGAGGTCGAATTGCACGAGAACTCGCCCGCAAGGCCCAGCAGGAGTACGCGGAGCACGCCGAGCGCCAGCAGAAGCCGTCGAGCGCCGCTGGCTACGACAACCCCTTTGAATACGAAAAAGACCCGGAAGAACTGGACGACCTGGCGGAACCGGACGAATCTGACGATATCGACGAGCCTCGCCAGAAAAACGACGTCTTGGTGGCATTCACGAGGATCTACGCCGGCTCGCTCGCCGTGGGCCAGCGTGTGTGTGTCGTGGGCCCCAAATATGACCCGCTGCTCCCAAACGACGCGCCCATCAACACGCAGCAGGTTGTCCGCGACGTCGAGATCAAACAGCTCTACTTGCTCATGGGCCGCGAGCTTCTCGCTATCGACAACGTTCCTGCGGGAAACATCGTCGGCGTGGTCGGGCTCGACGGTGCCGTGCTCAAAAACGCCACGTTGGCGTCGCCGCAGCCCGCAGGCCGTCCGTACATCAATTTCGCAGCCACCTCGACGTTGATCCACAACAAGCCCATCATGAAGATCGCCATCGAGCCCACCAACCCGTTGCGGATGCCGCAGCTCGAGCGCGGGCTCGACATGCTCGCGCGGGCCGACCCGGTGTTTGAGTGGCATTTCGACGACGACTCGGGCGAGTTGATCGTGTGCGTCGCCGGCGAGCTCCATCTCGAACGGTGCTTGAAGGACCTCGAGCGGTTTGCGCCGGGGACGGAGGTGGCGGTGAAGGAGCCCGTGATCCCGTTCCGCGAGGGCATTGCGCGCGGCTGGGACGCCAGCAGCAACAGCAAGGACGAAAATGGCGCCAGCAACAGCAACAGCACCAGCACAAGCACCAGCAAAGACTTTGGAGACGACGGAACCAAAATCAGCGCCAGCCGCACGGCGAGCGGCGCGCATGGCGCGCATGGCGCGTCGCCGCTTGACAGCATCGACATGCAGGTTGACGTAATGCCGCTTCCGGCCGCGGTCGTGGATCTCTTGGTCACGTGTGAGGCCGATATCGGCGCGGCCGATGCCGCCCGATTTGCACCCATACGCAAGAGACTCATCGACACGTTTGATAGCTGCGGCTTCAAGTCGCCGTTCAAGTCGCACGAGTCGCTCGTGGACCACATCGTGGCAATGGGCCCGAAGCGGGTGGGGCCCAACCTCTTGGTCGAGGGCGTGGGTGTCGGCTTGTTCCGGCACTTGTTTGACGGTGTCAGCAGCAGCAGCAGCAGCAGCAGCAGCAGCAACACCAGCAACATCAACAGCAACAATAACAGGAAAAATGAATTCGAGTACGCTTCTAGCGTGGTCAACGGGTTCCAGCTCGCGGCGTACGAGGGCCCCTTGGCGTCCGAGCCCCTTCAGGGTGTTCTCGTGCTCTTGCGCCGTCTCCGTCGGGTCGACCAGGACGGCGACACGTTTGCATCGTCTAGCATGGCCAACTTCTCGGGCCGTTTGATCTCATACACCAGGGACCTTATCCACAAAGGCTTCCTCACAAAGTCGCCCCGGTTGCTCTTGGCGATGTACACGTGCGACATCCAGGCTTCAGCTGAAGTTTTGGGCAAGGTGTACGCCGTGGTGCAGAAGCGTGGAGGATCCATTGTCTCCGAAGAAATGAAGGAGGGAACGCCCTTCTTCACTATCACGGCCCGGATCCCTGTCGTGGAGGCGTTTGGATTCTCCGAGGACATCCGCAAAAAGACCTCTGGTGCCGCGTCGCCGCAGTTGGTGTTTGACGGGTTCAGTGTGCTTGATATCGATCCATTCTGGGTCCCGCATACCGACGAGGAGCTTGAGGAGTTGGGGGAGTTTGCCGAGCGAGAGAACGTCGCGCGGCGCTACATGAACCTGCTCCGGCGCCGCAAGGGCTTGCCCGTTGACGAGAAACTCGTGGCCAACGCCGAGAAGCAGCGGACGTTGAAACGTGATTAAGCATTAACGCCAAGATGGGTTGCAAGCTTATAGATATATTTATGCTTTTTGTGTAATAAAAACGGGCTCGGGGTTTTGTGTCACTTCTCTTTTGTGTAATATAGATTTTTGTGTCATTTTGCCTTTTGTGTAATGTGCGCCACGCCCGTCCTCGTGACACCCCGTGGCTCTTTGTGTCACCTCCGCGATCTTTTATCTCGAGTGAAAAAATTCTTATCGACTCGCACCAACTGCTCTCCCCATAAACCCACGTTACATGGAAGCATTGTGCCCGGAACACATGGCCTAGGACGATGCCCGACGACGAGCGGTACTCTGAGAAGCCTGGGCGCAAAGAGAGCGGCCCAAGCGGCCCGCGCGGCCCGGAACCGGCGAAGATGCAGCTGGCGTTGCCGGAGGTCATCGCCAAGGTGTCGAGGAACTACGAAGCGTGGCTGCAGATCATCAACGAGCAGTTCCAAAGAGAGAGTACGACGAGGAGCCGGTCTCGCACGGAACACGGAGCCGCAAGCGGCGCCGCAAACAGCTCCGCAAACAGCTCCGCAAGTCGCGGCCGTAGCAATGGCCGTGGCACCGACAAACCTGCTCCAACAGCCAAACCAATCTTCAATTACAGCCTTCTCGAGGCATTGGAACGAGCGTCGAGCGACTCGGGCCAAAAGCTCCCGTTGCCCGGCGATTTCCAAGCAGAAACACCGACTGCCGGCTCACATGACCCGGCAGATACATATGCCGCATCAGCAAGACGACTGGGCCCACGAAGGGCTCCGTCAGCACGCAAAACCACCCCTGCATCGCTCTTGAACGAGTCGGAGATTGAGTTCCTCCGCCAGAAGATATCGCACGTCATACGGAGCAACAAGTTCTCCATTGACGGGGCTCGTTCGTCCCGCAACGAGGGCTTCACGCTATACGACACGAGAGACGAGGAAGGGTTGCACGACGGAAACACAGACTTCTATTTTGACGACGTTGACGACGACGACGACGACGACAACGACAACCAGTACAACGACCACGACCAAGACCAAGACGATTACGATCTCGATGAGCTCAGCGACTCGGTGCACCCGCGTTCCGTGGGGGCGTCGCGGCGCATTGAAGTCGAGCTCAACACTGATCCGTTCTACCAGAACGGATCCGAGTACGACGTAGACGGCGACAGCTGCGGCGACTACTCCGACGATGGGCCCACCTGCGACTTCACGTTCGAATACGACGGAAAGGGCAACCTAGTGCCCACCTACGACAACGTCGAGAAGAAGCTCAGGCTCTTGAACCTCCAAGCCGGTGTTCACGGTAGCCGCAACGGCCTCGGCAGCCGCAACGGCCGCAATGGCCGCGTCGACGGCTCGCACGGGCTCGGCCTGCGTGCGTTGCCGTCGATTGACGAGTTGGGCCTTGCCGGAGGGCTTCAGGGCGAAAAAGGCTTCCAAAAGAAGGGCAAGAAGAAGAAGAAGAAGGCCAAAGCGGCCGCTACAGGCTCCTCGGGCGACTCTGCGAGCGGCGCTGGCGGCAGCGCATCCGGCAGCAGTTGCTGCTTGTTCTGCGAGTACGAGGCCATCTACGGGTCCAAGCCGCGCCAATTGATCAAGATGTACGACGACAAGATCAGGGCATCCGACCGCCGGCGCATTGAGTTCAAGACGAAGCTCGAGACCGTGAAACAACGCGCCCTTCGCAAGCAAAAGCGAGCGCAACAGGCCCCACGGCTGCCGGGCCCGGACGCCAACGCCAACGCCGACAGCGACGACGCTTCTTGCGCGGAGTCGTTGCAGCAACCTGTCGCGGTCCAGCCGTAGACTGGCACACGCATAGCATCCACGACTTCCCTCCACAGCTGTACATACCCAGCGTGTATATATATATATATATATGGCCCCGTATCAAATAGAGAAGACAGAAAGACTGACGAGATCACGTGCGTGCGCACGTGATACAAAACAGATATACATATATTCGTATCACATGATGCGTTCGCATGCAGTGCACATCCACCCTAAGAAAAAACTCGTCACGTGCGTGTCCCGCGGGAGGTGCTGGTATGCAGTCGGTATCCGGCTTATATGCACACCCTCTCTGAGTTGCTTCTTTTTCTCCCCATTGCACGTGATGCCGTCACGTGACCACTATCGAGGTTCACGGCTGCTGCTGGCGAAACCCACCACCGTTCGCTCTGTCGTCCAACCCCCACACTGCTGTGCCCAAACAGACCGACAAGCTTCACCTTTGACGGCGCATCTACAGGCACAACACGCTCGGCTGCAACGTGACAAGGCGACGATGTTCAATAGAAGTGCTACGGCAACGCCCGGGCCTCCAAGGGCCAGGTACGACGACAAGGGAGACTCCTTCACCTGGGTAAAGGACTGGTACTCGCCAGACGCGGGCGAGGGCGCCAGCGGCGCTCTCGCGGGCTCGTTCAAGCTCGTGGGCTGGTTCAAGGCGCCCAAGAGCGCCGCAGACGCAAATGCGGCCCGGTACGGCGACAACGAGGTGTTGGACCTCACCAGATGGAAGTACATGGAGGAAAAACCGGCAGAAGAAGCGGTTTTGAAGGACGAGGTGTCTGGCGGGGAGAACGACGCCGCGCGGAGCGACTTGGCGGGCGCCATTGCCATGAACAAGGACGAGGGCCGCATCTCTGGGCTCGGCCAGTGAAGAGAGCAAATGCGAGTGAAAAATCGATACATAGTGGTGATAGTGATAGTAATACATGGTTATATCGTTACATAGTCTACAACGGGCGCGCTACTTCAACGCCACGAAGCCAATGGCCTCTCTGGCGAGCGCCGCGGCCTGCTTGAGCTCGTTGACGCGGCCAAAGTGCCACTGGGCCGCGTGGTCCAACTGCGAGACGTCTGCGCCCAGTCTTTCCACGGCCTGGAAGTTGCGCTTGATGCCCTTGAGCCGGTTCATCTCGTGCGGGCTTTCCAGCGGCGAGAACACGATCAAGAGAGTGCCCTTCGGGAGACTGGCGCACATGGCCGCGAGACGTCGGTTCACGTTCTGCAACAGCCTTGTTCTGTCCGCCGGGGCGGACGCGGAGGGCAAGTGCGCGTCGTAGGCTGCTGGGGGCTTCGCCCAGCCCATGTCGAACTCGAGTTCCCGCAACCGGAGCAACAAGAAGTCGGCCGAGTCGACGTGCTCGCGAAGAGTCTCGATGGCCTGGTCGTCGTTCGAGACGCTCAAGCGTTTGAGCCGTTCGGACACCGACTCGCCGTCGCTGTGATAGTAGTCGATCGACAAGGAGCGCACCTCGGCTCGCTGCGAGCCTTCGTTCAACTTGGTGAACAACGAGACCTCGCTGGAAAACGTGCCAAACAGCTTGCCCTTCTCTAGCTTGAGATTGACCAAGTCCAAACAGGCCTGTGCGTCTTCCACAGAAGAGTGGCCCTCGCCTGAGAGCTCTCCCTGTTGGATGAGCCTGCCTAGATGTCGTTCCGTGAGCCATTTCAATGAGGGTCTCAGGGGAGGACCGCGAGGGTGTTCGTAGATGACGGCCGTATCTATCACTCTTCTGTGGTCGATGCGGAGAACGTTCAAGTCCGCGCTCAACGAGTGGCCGATCAAGATATCGTCGCTGGAAACGATCTCCAAGAGCCGTTTCCGTATTTCCTGGAAGGTGACGTCGACGTCTCGAAGTAGTTCCTCGGTGATGCCCGAGAAGGGTGTTCTGTAGTCGAGGATTTCCGTGTCTGGTTTCACCAACGAGTCTAGCACCACGCCGCTCGAGTCTAGCAAGGAGATTCTTGTCAACACGTTTCCCTCATGTGCTTTGCAGAACTCACAATCCAAGGCAAATAGTCGTGGTTCTCTGTCTATGCTGGTTGTTTGCAGCCATTCGTCGCCCTGCGACGCTGCTTGTATCGGGTACTCGTAGTTTCTCATTTGCTCTTCTGTCAAGAGTAAGTCTGTCACTTTCACAGCCACGCTGGCCCGTCTGAGCTTCGCCTTATCTTTCTTGTTCATTGGAACCGACGTCAACGCTTGGTACGCCGAATACACGGACTCCTTGCTTCCTGGGCTCTGCATCGAGACTATGCTGTCGAACTCGTCGTAGAACGCCGAGAGGTGCTCGTTTCTGTACGCTCCACCAAGAGGAATGTACTTGGAGTTCTTGTTCTTGTGAGTCGAGCCGATGTCGACAAAGTCTTCAATGCCCAAGCCGGCAACGTTGCAGAAAACCACCTTTTGCACCTGCCGTGGAGAGCCAACGCCAACCCAGCTGGGGCAATTGGACCCCGTGAACACGTGCATGATGAGGTTCCTCACATCTGGGATCGTTATCTTGCCACTATCGCTGCTGGCGGTGCTGGCGGTGCCGGCCGTGCCTGCCTTGCCTGCCGTGCTAGTGCTAGGTGCCAATCGCAAGGACGCAACGCCCGCATGCTTGACCTTCGATTTTTTCCCCTTTTTGGCCACTTTTGACATGGTATGTCCGGAGGGTACGTGTGGCTAGGGTGTGAGGAGCGAGATGAGCTCGAAATATGTCTCAATTGAGGTAGGTGCTGAAAAAGAGCTATAAATGTCGTTTTCCTTTATCGAGAAAAGAGAAAAAAAGAGTTTTTTTTTTTGGTTTTGGGAATGATTTGATGCTGTTTATGTGCAGGCGGGTCTCTTCCGGATCGGGACGGGACGTTTGGTAGTGTGTGGCTTGGTGTCCAGGGTGTAGTGCCGCTGGTGCGGAGGGGGTTATAGGCCATTTGAGTTTCCGCTTTCCTTCTTTCCTTTCTTCTTTCCTTCTTTCCTTTCTTCTTTTCTTCTTTCTTCCTTCTTTTCTTCTTTTCTCCTTTTCTTCCTTCTTTTCTTTGTACTCGTCCCACGTTCATTGCTCCAGTAGCGACTCTATGATCTCTTCGTAGGTGAGCCTCTTTGGGACGTCTGCAAGCACGTCGTTGTCTATCCGCGTGTCCCCCTTGCGGTCTTCTAGCGCTTCTAGAACAGAGTCGAGGGCAGCCTCCCCCCTCAAGTAGTTCTCTAACAATCGATCCACGATAGCGATGTCTTCGTCACGCGACAAGAGCTTTCTTTGGCCGAAATGCACGGCTGACTTGGCGAGCATCTGTATTTTGTTCCACGAGTCCCACCCTTTTGGTATGAATAGATCTACGCCAAAGTCTTCTGCCGTCGTGGTGGCTGCTGCATCGGTTCTCTTGTCTCTGAAAATGGGCATGGCGCCTATTCCGCTCCTGAGCAAGGCCGTAGGCGCCCTTTTCACAGCCTCTGTGTCTGAAACCGCCGCCATGACGCCGCCAAACTTTGATGCAATGTACCTGAGGTGTTGTTGGAGACAGATGCTCTGTTCAGATAGAACGTTCTGTTCAATGACACTGGACTTGAGAATGATCATGAGCTCAAAGGGCAAGCGGCAAACACGCTCTGCGTCCATCGGCCCGCTCTTGCGACGAGCGACTTCGTCCAGCTCGTCCAACTCGTCCAACTCGTCCAGCTCGCCCAACTCGCCCAACTCGTCGTGCTGCTGGGAGAAGGAGGCTTCTCCATTTGCGGCGTCGGTGCCCAATTTGCTTAGAATGAGCAACGTCTTGAGTGTCTCGGCTAGCGTGTGGAACACTATCACCACACACTCCACTGTCGTGCCCTCTCTCATCCGCTGGCTGATGTAATCCTTGAAGATCTCCAAACTGTTGACGGTGTAGATTTCTTGCCTGTCGGTGCTGTGGAACGCGATGGCGCTTGTGCTCTCGCGCTCAACCACTAGCGAGAGCGTCGCCGGCGTCTCCGGCGGGTGGAGAATGCTGGAGCTCATCGCGGTTTCTGTGGTGTTTGTGTGGTGTTGTTGGTGGTGTTGTTGTTGTTGATGATGATTATGCTGCAACCGCTCGCTATTTTATAGTTTAGATGGAGAGCTTTTGTGTGATGTGCGGCTTTGTGTAATGTGCGGCTTTGTGTGACGTGCGGCTTTGTGTAACGTGACCTTTTGTGTAACGTGACCTTTTGATGTTATGAATATCAAAAGAGACTCAATTGGCCGCTACGACTGCAAACCACATTCCCACCAGGCCCCGGCATGAGCGTCAGAAGCGGAGACAACGCGGACAAGGCCGACAAGGCCGACAAGTTGTACAAGCAGTACGCTCTCAACTCGGATCTTCCGGACGATCTGGTCATAGACTCCATATTCCAGGACCGACAAACGGAGCATGCGGATGATGCCGTTGACTACGAAGACATCGACGAGCTTGCGGACGACAGCAACGACGACCTTCCTGAGGAGGTTGCCGCGAGCCATCCGGAAGAACACGATGCTGACTTTGACGACATCTTTGGGCATGCGGACGATGGGTTCGACCATATGGACCTGAACTACGACAACCATCTAACGTTGAACGATTTGGAGACGTCGAACCATTTGGTTGACGATGACGGATTCAACGACGTCAACATGGAATCCATCTTTGACGAAGAGGAGGATCAGAACACACACGGCAAGAGAAGATCAAAGTCACTCTCAGCGGAGGAAAGAGAACGGAAAAGGAAAAAGCTCCAGGCAATCGTGCACAGATTGGAGGAGAAGAAGAAACGGAGAATGATAGAGTACTATTATCCAAACTACTCAAAGAATAAGCCTGTAAATTACCATTTGCACCTTCTTCCGGCGCCAAAGTACTTCAAACCATTACAACCACCCATAGCCATGAAGGAAAACATAAAGCCATTGCTCCCCAACAAGATCAGTCTAGAGGTAGATATTGACGAGAGGAAGCTTTTCCGGTCCAAAAGACCTTTCAACAGCAACATGGTTGGGACCACCCGTGCGGACAATGTAGTGAGCATAACTGATGAAGATATAGCATTTATTGAGAAATTAAAGAATAATGCTGACGACTACAAGTCCTTTATTAAATCTATTGACTTCTTGAGTAAGGATGGGAAGAATGATGACAAGTTTTCGGAGTTTCTGAAGGATCTTATACTATCCACGGCTGATTGGAACGATGACGACGTAATCAACGCTGGAGATGAACCTCGTTCACCTCGTTCACACCGTTCACCTCGTTCACACCGTTCACCCCGTTCACCCCGTTCAGAAAGGATTATTAATCTTGATCAGGCTAGTTTAGACGTTGCCTTTGATGAAGATGAAAGCATATTCAATGGCCAAATTTCAGAAAGACATCTCAGCTTGGACATGAACGACCCCAATCTTATATTTATCCCACAAAAGAGTACCGATAAATCGAGGGCATTGGTCCCCACTACGGATAAACTATTGGAACAAAAATTCAATATTTCCAACGATCATCATTATGAAATCCTTAAAAACAACTATAATACCAAGGTTAGAAGTCAATTGAGTAACTTAAACATCGAGCATTCAATACCTGCGTTACGTCTACAATCTCCATATTATAAAGTTAAATTGAGTAAAGAATCTGCTAGAGCATTCCATCGTCCAGCATTCGTTGTCAGACCAGGTACTGTTATTAACTTTTCCAAAATCAAGACTCGTAAAAAGAAGAATGATCGAGGGAAGTCCCCGCAAGAGATATTTAAGAAGAGTTCCGATTTATCCGTTACTGATTCAGCAGCGATTGTTGGTATGGAATATTGTGAAGAATATCCGCATATATTGTCCAACTTTGGAATGTGTTCTAAATTGATCAATTACTACAGGAAGGAAAAGGATGACGATACTTCAAGACCAAAGGCTCAATTGGGAGAAACTCATATTTTAGGGTTGCAAGATAGATCACCATTTTGGAATTTTGGAGAAGTTGCACCCGGTGACTTTGTCCCCACTCTTTATAACAATATCGTAAGAGCACCCGTTTTCAAACACGACACCAAGGAAACTGATTTTTTGTTGGTGCGATCTCAGGGAGCTGGTAATCATCAACGATATTTTTTAAGAAATATCAACCATGTCTTTGCCGTGGGGAACTTGTTCCCCGTATCCGAGGTGCCAGCACCACATTCAAGAAAAGTCACCAACACTTCCAAAAATCGACTCAAAATGGTTGTTTTCAGAGCCATGAATAACAACAATGAATCCCGGATTTCTGTCAAGGATATATCACATCATTTCCCTGATCAAAACGACATGCAAAACAGACAAAGGTTGAAAGAGTTTATGGAATACCAACGTCATGGTGACGATCAAGGATTTTGGAAAATCAAAGGATCTGATATTGTTCCTAACGAAGACGAAATCAGGGCAATGGTGACTCCGGAAGACGTATGTATATTGGACTCGATGCAGTATGGCCAGCAAAGTCTTGATGACACGTATCTTTTGTTTGGAGACGATGATACCAAGAAAAAGAAGGAGTTACAGGGAGAAAGTACCGAGAAGGATACCGAAAGGGAGGAAGAAAAGGAAAAGGAGAGGGAGAAGGAAAAAGAAAAAGACAAAGACAAAGATAAAGATAAAGAAAAGGACAAAGATAAAGAAAAACATAGAAGATCAAGAGATGTTGAGGTCACTGATATGGACATCGAGGAGGAGCTTGCTCCGTGGAATTTAACTCGTAACTTTATTATGTCCAACCAGTCCAAGGGAATGCTACAGCTCAACGGCGAAGGCGACCCTAGTGGTATTGGGTTAGGGTTTTCGATGTTGCGTGCTACTCAGAAAAACAATTTCAAGCCACTTTTCCCACCTCCAAAGGAACATGTTCCCAAAAACAGTACTGCTGCATACCAACAGAAGCTTTATGATGCAGAGATCAAAAGAATATGGTATTCACAAAGACGATCTTTGGTTGATCATGGCGCTGGGTTTGATACCGATTCCATTTACAACGAGTATAAACCCGTGAACCATTATAAGTACATGAAGGAAAAGCTCAAGGAAGAGAATCAAAAGGATAATGAACTTCAGCTTTTGCGAATAACTCGAAGATTTAGAGACGAAAACAATATTTTGCAAAGGAAAGTCGAGACGATATCGGATCCACGATTGATTAAGGCTTATCTTAAACGGAAAAAGAAAATTGAAGATGATTTGTTAAAGAACGCTGAGGTGGATGATATTATCCCCACCGATGATAAGGAATTGAACAAGATCCGTCGTAAAGCTCTTGAGGAGAAATTGGCAAGCTTGGAAAGGAAAGCGAAGCATAATCGAGGAAGAAAACCATCCAAAGACGTCATACATGCCGCAGCAGCGGCTGGAGGTGTTGTGATTGATGCCAATACTGTGATGTTGCCCGATGGATCATATGCGTTTGGTGGCAAGGGCATTGGCAAGGGGAAGAGCAAGACTAGACGCTGTGCGTCGTGTGGAGCCTACGGCCATATTCGAACCAAGAAGACGTGTCCGTTGTACTACCAGACCAACGGCGGCACTACGCCGGTGAATAGATTGGACAACAGTTTACCGGTGCCGGGCACGAACTCGGACGCGGAGTAGGAGGAGGAGGAGGAGAAGGAGGAGGAGGAACGACGACGACGACGGCGACGTGAATAGCATCTACAACGACTACAACTACAACAAGAACAATAACTACAACCACAGCAATAAGTACAACTACAACCACAGCAATAAGTACAATTAACTACTACAGCAATAACTACAACCACAGCAATAAGTACAACTACAATTATAGCAATAACTACAACAGTAACTACAATTATAATTACAATTACATCTACAATTACCATTTCATCTACAACTACGATTACAATTACAACGACAAGATCGTGGCACCCGTCTGTGAATATATGTGTTTCAATAAGTACAACAATAAGTAATAAGCACAACTATAAGTATAATTACCTACAACTACAACTAGATCTACAACTACAACTACAATTACAATTACAATTACATCTACAACTAGATCTACTACTAGATCTACAACTACAACTACAACTACAACTACAATTACAATTACATTGATATCTGCAGCTACAACTACAACTACAACTACAATTACCACTACATCGATATCTACAGCTACACGACAGCTACATTGCAACGTGACTCTGTTCATATACGTGTACTAACTAACCTACTTGACCTTAACATATTGTCGTTGATCAAAGAGGAAAGCATAAAAACAACCACAACAATAACGAGGACGAGGAAAACGCTCAAGGAACGCTCAAGACGCTCAAGGAACGCTCAAGGAACGCTCAAGGAACGCTCAAGGGCAATGCTAATAGCACCAACAGCAATAACGACAATATCAATAATATAGCAAGACAACACAACAAGCACGACAGAAGCACGACGGAAGGACGACAATAAAAAGAACAGTTACTACGATAACGTCCAAAACAACGTCTACACGACAACATCTTCTACACGACAACATCTTCTACTACATTAACGTCCACATTAACGTCCACATTAACGTCTACATTAACATCCACATTAACATCTACATTATCATTAACACCCACACTAACGTCTACATTAACATCTACATTAACATGAACATCTACATAACGTCTACATTAACATCTACATTATCATCAACATCTACACTAACGTCTACATTAACATGATGATTATCATCACAACTACATCAACATCCACATCAACATCCAGTACTACATCAACATCATCATTATCATCCACATCTACATTGACGTCTACATTGACGTCTACATTAACATTATCATCCACAACCACATCATCATTATCATCCACAATTACATCCACATCTACATTAACATCTACATTAACATTATCATTATCGTTATCATTAGCATTATCATCTACTGCTACATTATCATTATCATCCTCAATATCATCCACAACACCACCTACACCCTCATCCCCATCCTCATCCCCATCCTCATCTACTACCACCACCACTCCACCACCACTCCACTACCACTACAATCTACATCCTGGGTATCGTGACTAAAAGCGTGCCATTAACATGACATTGAAGTGACATTGACGTGACATTAACATTAACATGACAATGACAACATGACAATTCCATTAACATGACATTAACATGCCATTGACATGCCATTGACATGACTATACCGTGACTATACCGTGATACACATGCCTTTCGTGCCTTTATCGTGCCGTTATCGTGACGATATCGTGCAGTTATCGTGCCGTTATCTGGGCACGTGCCTCGCACCTGCCACTCACCCACGTGCATATCACGTGATCCAACATGCATATCGCACTTGAAAAATTCAAAACTTCCAAACGTGCTGTGCCCGCAACGGTGCCAGCACCGGCGCAGAAAGCGGCAGCTGGCCAATCGCGGCAGGCCAATCGCGGCCCGCCAATGCCAGCGCGCCCGCCAGCGCCCCGCTAGTACATCCGCACGCCCTCGCCCGCCGGGAGCACCGGCAAGAACTGGCCCACGATCAACATCGGCAAGTCGAACAAGTCCCGCTTGACGGTCCACACCGAGCAGAACTCGATGTGGTCGGCGCCGTCGTCGGCAGCACCGTCGGCAGCGCCCGCAGCGTCGCCGGCGGCGCCCGCGGCCGTGCCGTTCTTGCGGAGCTTGCACCGCGTGATGACCGTCAGGTGGAGGCTGCCCACGGCCACCGACTGGAAGAGCTCAAAGTACCGCACGATGGACGCGTCGTCGTGCATGAGCTCCATGATGAACGTGCGCTTGGCGAGGAGCTCGTCCACGTCGTAGCCGAGCAAGCCGAGGAGGTCGTCGGAGACGGACACGAGTTCGCCGGTGCGGCGCCAGATCGCCGACGGCGACGAGTTGAGCTGCAGAAGCCGCTCGTAGTCGAGCAACGAGCGCTGGAACGCCATCTCGAGGAACTGGAGATCGTGCGGGCGCAACAACGCCTTGTGGGCCGAGATGAACGTGGGGCGGTAGCTGGCGATGAGCTTGAGGATCACCAAGAGGTTGGAGCGCTTGGTGTGTCTGTCGCCGGGCAGGAGCGCGTTGCCCAGGAAGCGGGCCTTCAAGAAGCGCGTGAGCAGGTGGTACGACTGCGGGTAGTCGAAGGCGACGACGCTGTTGGCGTAGATGTCGTGGACGCACAGGTAGAGGTGGTGGCTGACCAACGGCGACACGTACTCGGGCGCGGCCGCGGCGACGGGCTCGGCGGGCGCGAAGCCCAAGGCGATGAACGGGCGCGAGTCGGCGGTGGCGGTGGTGTTGGTGGTGGAGGAGGAGCTTTTGGTGTTGGTGTTGGTGTTGGTGATGTTTTTGGTGATGTTCGTGGGCGCCGTTCCCGGCTCGCTCGCGTGCTCGGACGCGGCCGACGGCGACGGCGACGACGGCCGCGAGTGCAAGAGGATGTCGCCGAGCTGCAAGTACTCCTGGTTCAAGTAGTTGGAGCTGAAGATGTCGCCGATGTCGTCGCCGCCGGCGAGCTGCGGGTCGTGGTAGATGATCTTGTCGAGCACCTGGTCGGTGGTGCGCAAGACGGCGGCGCGGGCGGCGTCGTGGGGCGCGAGCTCGCGCGGGAGCTCGCGTGGGGGCTCGGGGCCGGCGGCGAACGAGTAGGGCGACGCGAGGCTGCTGGGGGCGGCCGGGCCGGGCAGCGGCGAGGCCGGCGAGGCGATGCGGGCGGCGGCGGCGTCGGCGGCGGCGGCGGCGTCGCGGCGCAGCTTCAAGTACTTGGCCCGCTTGCGCTGGACGTCGCGGCACTCGTTGCCGATGTTCCTCTTGACGCAGTTCTTGCACGGCCGTTCGTTGGAGCACTGGAGGTGTTTCGAGTGGCAGAACGTGCACGCCTTCTGGGCCGGCTTGCGGCTCTTCTTCTCGAGCGGGCTGAGCTTCTTGGTCATGGGGGGTTTGCGCCGAGGCCGTGGCGGGCTTGATGGATGGTGTTTTGATTGATTTTTTGATTATTTGATGTGTTTTTTCACACGGAATCTGGGGTAGCACGACGTCCGCGAATCGCCGGGGGGCGGCGGGTCGTGCGGGGCGAATGTCGCAATGTCGGGGAAATGTCGGAATGTCGGAATGTCGGAATGTCGGGGAATTGTCGGGGAAATGTGGTGGACATGTGGGATGTGGGATGTGGGATGTGAAATTGTCTGGTGACGTCGTGTGTGGGAATTGTCGGGGAAATGTGGGACGTCGTGTGTCGTGTGTGGTGTGTTTGTCTGTCTGTCTGTCTGTGTCACGTGTGTCGGTCTGTCTGTCTGTCTGTCTGTCTGTCTGTCTGTCTGTCTGTCTGTCTGTCTGTCTGTCTGCCTGCCCTCCTGCCGCCTGCCTGTCGTATTTGACGTGCCCTCCTGCCGCCTGCCTGTCTTCTGTCACGTGCCCTCCTGCCGCTGCGGGCCTCGGGGGAGTGCGGCACACCGCCCCCCACCSCCCCCCCTGATCCCCTGATCCCCCTAAATCTCCCCTAGGTACAATTAGGTGTAATTAGGTTTCCGTCAGTCTACTTTCCGCTTGATCTGGCCCCGAGCTCAAGCTCAAGCTCGAGCTCGTGCCCTAGCCCTGGGCCCCCGACAAACACGTCTTGTATATTTATTTATTTATTTGGCGCGGTTGCTTGCGCGAGCTTGACGGCGCTTGACGGCGCTAGGTGGGCGCTAAGCGCTAGGCGGGCGGGCGCTAGGCGGGCGCCTGAGTCTGCCCGCTCGCTACAGGCTCCCGCGGGATAGTGTGGGCCTGTATATGGCGGCGCATGTATGTGTGTCCGGTACATAGGGCACGGCTACTTATGTTTGGTACTGAGTCATGCATTTCCCGCGACTTCCGGGCCGGTCGCGGCACTTCCGGTGGCGTTTCTGGCGTATTTTTCGCCGTTTCGCCGCTTCTCATTGGCTGACGGTGCGGATCCCTCTTTAGTATTTTGTCGCGTGGACCATTTGAAACTCAACAACAAAATTTCTTTTTCCTGCATGTAGCCGGCGCTAGTTCGAGGTAGGAAATCTTTTTTTATATTTTTTTTTTCTCCCATAGGGAAGGAATGTGTAGGAGAGTCAGTCTTAATACAGAGAGAGAGGAAAAAAAAAAAATAAAAGGAAAAAGGCTCACGCTTGGTTCCTCCCCCCTCTGCAACAAAGAGAAGAGAAGAGAGAGAGCGACACTTACTCACACACGCTCACTCACACAATCAAGTTTCGTGTAGTTCCTATCACCGTGGGTCCGTGACGTAGAGGTTTGAACGTGGTTAAAGGAACGGAAACGGGCAAACAAATAACAGAAAAACAATAAAGAATGAAGATATTGCCGTTTTTCAAACTCAGTTTGAAGCCTTTGGTTTTCGTGTACCAGTTGTTGTATAGAATCTTTTGGTCGGGGTTGAATGGCCGTAGCATTTTGGGATTGGTGTTGAGCTTCTGGTTGAACTTCCTGCCCGTGTTCATATGGCTTTTGATCTTTAAAAACGCTGGGCTAATCCCCAAAGAGATACGACCAACGATCCACGTCAATTTGGCGATGAACTTGGATGACTTTATATTCGATATCAAAAAGAAACCGTTTGGCTCGTCGATATCACTCGTGGTCATATTATGCATGAGCTCGCTACTCTACCGAGTATTCTCGGTGAAAAGACCAAGAAAGGAGCACTATCATAAGGAATCGGCTACACCATGTCCCTCTCTGGATTCCTCACAAGAATTTGGGATTTCCAGCTCCTCTGATTTGGAAGAAGGATCGGAATATGAACTCTCTGATTTGCAAAATTCTTCCGAACTGCTCAACAAGGCTCCGGGACAATTCCAAGAAGACAATCACATATATAATTTGGAGTTCTTTTCGACTTCCTCATACGCCACGATTTCATCTGAAGCTTCCTCCATAAACAAAAAGATTCTTCATCATGTCAAAACTAAAGGCCTCTACAGGCCTTACAATTGCTGGTATCTTGCACCTCCCTTGTTGTTGGCAAGCTGTTGGTTTTTGTTAAATTTTGACTATGTCCTAAGAAAAGACATCAATACTGCCAAGGATATATTGGCATGGTTCTCATATGTTGTTTGTCACTTTTGTGTTCCCTTGTTCACCGCCATCTGGTTATATGTGTTCCATGCGCCCGGTGCTCTCAAGTTGTTTTCCTTTGGCCTTGGATTTCAAAACATTGCCGGAGTACTCACCCATCTTTTACTCCCCACTGCACCACCGTGGTTCATTCATCTCAAAGATAAACACAAAGAAGCCACCTACGACTTCCCCGGATACGCAGCTGGGTTGACAAGAGTTGATGTGGCCATGGGCACCCACATGCATACCAACGGGTTTCATATGTCTCCCATTGTGTTTGGAGCCGTACCCTCGTTACACTCAGCCATGGCCGTGATGGCCTTCTTTTTCATCAGCTACTACGCACGCTGGACGGTGTTAAAGCTAATGGCACTCGCGTTCGTCGTGTTACAATGGTGGGCAACCATATACCTCGATCATCACTGGCGTTTCGACTTGATTGTTGGAATGTGCTATTCGATAATCGCGTTCACCGTTCTTTACAAATGGCGTGGTGGCTTGCACAGAGTGGACAAGGACTTCATAACCGCAAGGCTCCATTTTGACTTCCAAAAGGGAAGCACCATGGGTATGAGAACGTTCAGGAACACCAAGATCCAGAACTTCTTCGATCCATTAGCATAGACTTTAGAGATCTACTTAATTTTCCACACCCGTGGGGAGAGGGCAACTTTGACAAAATAATACATTACATACTCTCTCGATCCGCCAACCCGGCCCCGCTCTACTGTAATCCATCTCTAAATATAGATTTCTAGGTACATTTCCAGCTACATCTTTAGGTGCATCTCTAAGGTATCTGTAAATATCTGTCGATATCTTGCATGGCCTCGAGATCTTCACCTGCGTATCGGACCAGAGCTCGTCTGACGTAATCGCGCCAGTCCCCTGCCGCATAAAGGTCGCACGCAAAAAGACCCGCATCGGTTTGGTTTCCTGGTCATGTGCGCGAAACCGTCGGTGGGGGTAAAAGCGCTGCTGCTGCGCACACAGCCTCACCCGATAGCCCCCATCGCAAAGCCCTCCACCAATGGGCCATGTACCATTAGCGGGCCATGTAATGACGTCGCGTCGTGTTGGCCAAATAAGTCGCTGGCGTGCTGTTCCTGCTTTTTCTCATAACGTTTGAGTTTCATGTAGCCGGACGGGCCAGGTACCTGTGTCGTGCGATCTCTGTTGTTTCCGCGGGGCCTGGGGGGCGTTATTGTTTCGCGGCGTCGCTGGAGTTCCTGTAAATTATTTTGCCCGCTACCGAGAAAGCTTCCCTGCGACTGCTGCCCTCCACCGGGAAACACTAGCCTGTAGCTTCCCTCCACCGTGATGCCCCTCCCCCACCGCACCTATACCAGTTGCAGAAACCCGCACTTCAATTTCGGAGGAGGTGGCGAATTCGTCCGGCCTGCACACAGCCCGGTTCTCTTTTTTTTTTTTTTTTTTTTTTAGCCAGTTTCATAAGGAATGCTCGATTGAGCAGGGACACAAATTGGTAGTCATCAAGAATCGAGATTAAATTTTTGTATTTATTGAGAAAAGACCAACCCATACAACCAAATTAAACCGGGAGACATACTAGAACGTAGCATATCGTTCAGAGATGATATTCCCGCGTATCTATAACAAGCGGTTGAAACACGGGATCCCGCTCGCGATTACCGCCTGTCTAGTGGTGTTTTCGTTGAACGGGTACCTAAAGAACAACATCGACCAGTTTTTCTTGGAGTACTCGGGGCTAATAATGAACAAGCAGCTGAGTTTCAGTCCCCTCGACATAACCCACGGAGTTTACACGTACTTGAACACTTTTGCCGACGATAGTAGCGTTGGATACTCCGAGATGGGCGATAGCAATGGTATATTTTTCCATTGGGACGACTGGGTAGATTTGTACCCTGGCAACAAGATTTTGAATCAGTATAGAAGAGAGCTTCCGGAAGGCCAGTGTGATGCTGTGATAGAGAATTTTGCCAGTGTGAACGGGTATTTCATAGAGTCATACAACAAGAAAGTACTACGTGGTATGGCAAACGTGTATTGTTTGAAAGATATCCCCGAGAGAATACTCGTGTCTACAGACGACTCCTTTGTTGATATACCGGTGAAGGGGAAGAAAAGATTGGGGAAGCAAAAATTACCCTCAAAAGTTACCAAAGACCAACTCATTGAACAAATGTTGATGTTCCAACGATCTAGTTCCACTCTGAATTTTATTAAAACAAAGTACAAAACGTCAAGCTTAGAAAGGAACGTTACAGAAGAAGAATTTTTCTTTGACCCTCAAGAGCGAATATCCTTTTTAAATCAAAAGGCTCAAAACAACACAATCTCTACATCTGATAAAAAATATTTGGAGTTTTTAAAATACTCCACCAATTTAGTTGAACATACGGATACTTATTTCAAGTATCCTTGGATTATCACAGATTTAATACAAGGTAAATCGCATCATTTTGCCTATCCATTCTTTAAACGTTACATAAGTGATAGAGAAAGGCAAAGTGTGATTCATCATATGGTTAGAGTTTGGTTTCAATTTGCAGAAACCAATAACTTTACAAGTTGGCTCAACTATGGATCTCTTTTGGGTTGGGCTTACAACGGTGTTAATTTGCCATGGGATACTGATGTTGACATTCAAATGCCTATCCAACAACTTGATAGACTTGGAAGAGAATTTAATAAATCAATGGTAATAGAGAATCCTAGGTATGGTAACAGTAAATATTTACTTGAGATTGCACCTACATATGTGGACCAAGGCAATGGCAAAAATTTCATAGATGCCAGGTTCATTGACATTAATTCTGGCTTATACATCGACATATCTGCTTTGTCGCACACCAAGCATAAGATTCCCAAGGCGGCTCGTAAACAGCTTGTCCCCAAGGATAAAGCCAGTCAGTCTATGCTCATCCATTGTAAAAATTGGAACTGGCATTCATTTGATGAGCTCTTCCCGTTGAGGCACACATTTTTCGAGGGCGGGTCAGCTTACATCCCCAATAACGTCTCGAGTATTTTAACAAGAAAGTACGGTAAGGACTCATTTACTGAAAAGCTTCGCTTTTTCAATCACAATTACCAAAAAGACATTAACCTTTGGGTTCCTGATAGAATTTGCCCAAAGGCTCCATCCTCCAAAAGATTCGAGCTAGGGGATTACGGTTCCCTTAGCAAGAAAGGCGCATGTGATAATGCGTACTTGCAAGACGAGTACCGCATTACTCGTGAATCCACGGAAAGACACAAGACACTTAACGAAGACGTCGACACAAGCCATCCTTACAAGGTGGAAGATGTTGGTGAATTGCCGATTCTTCGGAAAGATGCATGGGATTACTACAACGACATAAACGAGAACCTTGTCAAAAATGATTTCTGGTATATCAGACAAAAGATCGTGTCATAGAATTTCATTTGACAACATTCTACTTCAATTTTTTCTGTTCCCTTATCATCTTTTCTTCTTTTCTTTTCCTTTTGTTTTTTTTTTTTGTTTTATATATATATATATATTTTCACATAAATCATTTTGCATTATAATATATACATCCGCATCCATTTACCTAATTCAGCGTAGATACGCCGTACTGCAGATAGGTAGATGCTTTGGATAGAGTCAACGAGATAGATACTTGCAATTTCACAAAAATTATATATGTTTAAATATTCAAAATTACCTCGTTTAAGTTAAAGGAGAAGTAGTTAGTGGCAAAGTAATGGCACAGAAAGTATTCATTAGTGGAGCTAGTGGGTTCATCTCCCAGCATATCATCAAATTGCTTGTTGAAAAGGGATACACAGTCGTTGGAACGGTAAGAGATGATGCGAAAGGTGAGAGATTACTCAACAACTTAGGTAGCAAGCAGTTCAGCTACGAGATTGTTCCTGACATAGGGAAGGAAGGTGCGTTTGATGAAGCATTGAAAGCGCATCCTGATGTCAAATACTTATTACATACGGCGTCCCCCTTCTTCTATGACACCACTGATCCTGAAAAGGATTTGATACTTCCTGCTATGCATGGAACGAAGCACATTCTTAATGCCATCAACAAACATGGTAAACAAATAGAAAGAGTGGTTGTTACTTCGTCAGATGCAGCAATCTATTCTGCGGATGATGAGCAAAATTCTTCTCTTTCGTTTGACGAGACCAGCTGGAATAATATTTCGTACGAAGAAGCGGTGAAAGATCCAATCGCAGCATATTATGGTGCAAAGGCTTTCGCAGAAAAGATTGCATGGGAGTTTGTTGAAAAAGAGAAGCCTGGATTCAAATTAACTACTGTTAACCCAGTTTATGTGTTTGGTCCTCAAGCCTTTTCTAGTGAGGTTCGGGAAACTTTGAATACCTCCAATGAGTTCATCAACTCTTTGATAAAACTTGGTCCAAACGATAAGTTTGACAACGACAAAGGTGGATACATTGATGTACGCGATGTAGCTAGAGCTCATATTGCAGCTTTTGAAGATGATATTACTATAGGAAAAAGATTATTCCTCACAAACGGACATTTTAGTACCCAAATGATTCTCGACATCTTGAACAAACGATTCCCAGAGTTGACGGGCAGGATTCCGTCTGGAACTCCCGGATCGGGTTCAGAGGATATTAAAACCCTTGCTCGCGTTGACAACACCAAAACTAAACAGATCTTGGGTTACGAGTTCACTCCTCTCGAAAAAGTTGTCACTGATACCATCAAACAAGTTCTTGACAAAAAAAAAATGTCAAGTTTATAACAAGTTTTGTAGCCAACAACTGATCCTTTCATAATTTATGTACAAATCTGTACAATATATGTATTTACGTTGGTTAAATTGAAAGAAGCAACATTGCTAAACGTTTTCTTTATGAAATTTCAGTAGCAAACTACATTTTGGGAAACCCTGATATAAATTAATTGCTTTTAACGTTTCCCTTCTTATAGTTTTAGTCTTTTTCTTGCCGCGGATTCATTACAAACCTTATAAATGTCCCTAAGATGGCAAAGAGCAAACTTGAGAATTTTTGCAATATTGGTATATATTATGAAAAATTACCAGATCAGCTAGAATAAAGTTGAGGCTTATTTCGAAGAGATCTTTTGTCAAGAAGTAGGGCTCTTGTGAAATCACAATGTCATTTCAGTACCGAAACATCAACACAATAATTGACAACTTTCCCGAAGACTCGGATTCACTTTTGGTCTATTGTTATCTTGCAGATCTGCCCCACAGCAGCATCAGGGTCTTTAGGCTTTACGAAGACTTGCCCAAGCACTACCACAAAACTTGCGACGAGAGCTTGCTACTAATAGTAGGGAAGGCAGAGTTCTACATTGAAGGCGAGAATCCACAAATCCTAGATCCAGGCGATATGGTGACGTTCTTCACAAATACCGTTCATGGGATTAAAGTTCTCAGTCACGAGCCCGTAATCTTCCTATCATGTGACTCCCCCAAAAGGGATATTGAAGATGTACATTTCATCAATACAGAAGAAACTAAAGATGTTGTCTATGCATCTCATATAGACTATCCAAAGTAAGGTTAAAATTTTCTCCTATTTGTATTTTTCTTTTCTCCTTTTTTTTGCACCCACCTCCGAACAAAAAAAAAAAACCTTCCTGTGGTATTATAATTGTCTCCACTAGTTTATACGAGCTTTGTCTATAATTAAAATTCAACGAGGCATCGTCTCAACTTGTCTCAAAATAACATCCAAATCATAGATCCCAAGCACGTGAAGAGTACCGCAGCCGTTATAAGTGAAGCACCGACTTTGTCCTTGGAAGTGATGTCCAAAATATTTGGATTACTTGTGTCTTGTGTATCGATACCCGCATTAACGTTACTTTTCGAAGACCCTCCGTTAGAAGCATTGTAGGGCGCGTGCACTTGATCGACTATTGTAGCCAACATAACTTCTAAAGCCGACATTTGCTCTCCAAGACCGTATTTCCCATCCCAGCCACTGTAAGACCAGTTCTCGCCACACGTTATTCCATCAGAACCACCCGAACAGGATTGTGCAGCACCTTTTGCACTAGAGTCGAGTAAGGGCATTATTTGGTCCACAGTCGAAGGGGCCATAACCATTGTTAAACCTAGGCATCTCGAAAAGAGAGATCTAAAAGATCTTTGATCATTGTTGCAGGTATTGTCTATTGCACATGCGGCTTCATACATTATTGTGTTGTTGAAAAAGTACGACGATGCTGAATCCACCAAACCATTAACACGATCTAGCCATATATCATCTTCTGTAGAGTTATACAAATATGCTGCCCCTGCTAGTATGATACCGTAGTTATATGACCATTTGGATTTAGATATGTCACTACAGTTTTCTGAAATGTCTGCACCATCGTATATCGTAACTGTATCATTGTCATCGACAATGAACCCTACATCATCTGAAAGCCAATTCCACACTTTTTCAGCAGTCTTCACATAGGTTTCATTTCCAGTGTATCTAGCCAATCTGGCAGCAAGATGGAAGAGACATCCATTAGCTATCGTATTTTTATAGTTATAACCTGAATTCCAGGTGAAGATCTGCCATCTCAATCCTCCTCCACAATGAGATTTGTCCCATCTTGCATTCATGGTATTGTAAACGGCCTGAGTTAAGGAGAGCCAGCTATGTTTGGATGGATTGGTGAAATTGCGTTCTACTGCTTCCATAAGAGCCATACCCCAGACACCCTGATCATCGTTACCCTCTGTTAATGACTGGTTTGAAGGAACATAATTGTAATCATCACCAGCTTGATGATACATGCCATTATATATCTCGTTCCTAAGAGTATGATTCTCTGAATCGCAAAAGGTGTAATAATCTATCAACCCACCAAAAGCCTCACCTGCGTTCCACCAATAATATGGTTCTGAAAATGTACCCACAGTACCACCATACTTCGTCCCCATATAGTAGTTGAGTTCTCCTATAACAACATATTTCGCCGCTTCACACACTGAGTCTACATCTCCGGGTTCGACTTTAAGCCCCTGGACAGAATTACATATGAATAGTAACAACCACAATATTGCGTTACTCAATCTTACCATTATTATTCTTACGTGTTATATGCTATATCTTGCTTATTCACTGAACCTCACCAAGTACGTTCCCATATGACAGAAGTTTTCAAATAATCCTAATAATCCTAATATAAATAATAATGAAGTTAATAATAATAGTAGTAGCTCGTTCTACTTTATAGTTACCGTGTGGGTATAGCCTCCACGAAGCGGGCGCAGAGATACTATTTTTGAAATACTTTAAGGCTTTGTAATATATTTTGCACCCGTGACCAACTATTTATGTCATATGTATCAAAACGTGCATGTCATTTTTGGATGCAGTCCATACATTAAAACCCGTGTTTACAGGAAAATGGGAAATGCGCAAAACAAAAGCGAATGCGACATTTTCAGATACATTGATGTGTTTCCGTACACGTCGTGGGAAAGCTTGTAGTAGTATCCTTTCAAAATTAGATCTAAGTGTCTCTTAGGGGACGCTCAATTTTGTAGTGTTTTTTGAGGAGGATATAAGAGCGGCAACGTTTGCACCCGCCAACGAAGAAGTCTCCATAGTGCTGATGAAAGCCTCAATACCATTCACATACCAAAGGCCTTGCGACAATTCAAAATCAGCAAACTTTGCTACTGGTTTTAATTTAGGGTATGATTTCCATACTTTTCTATGTATCCAAGAAACTGATGAATTGTTTTCAAGGAGTGACATGAGAAACGTGTCTGATATCTCTTGAGGAGAGAAAATCTTGTAGACGGACTCGTTGGTATGCTCAATATAGTCATTGAGAGCCACTGAGAAGAAAGGAGGAGGTGTCTTGATTTTCGACAGAGTAGTTGTGAGAATCGTAGAAGGAATATTATTTCCACCAACGCGGTTAAAGTACAGTTTGCTCAACGATCCATTTGTTGCAAAAAGAGTGACGTGCAACGTCACGTACTCGACCTCGGGAACTGATACTCCAACAATCTCAACATTTGTTTGTTGTAAAGGTGCTGCAACAATAACCTTGTCGTAATACTGTGTAGTAGACTTTGAAGATGTCAAATTCGTATGCTGTACAATCCATCCCACTCCATCAGGCAGTCTCGATACGCTTGAGACACTTGTTTCAAGATAAAGGATAGCATTAGAGCTTTCAATAAACTTTTCGAAAATTTGCCAATTGCCTCCCTTCACTTGTGTCGCATTATCAGTTGCAAGACTCACTAAAGAACCAACTCCGTGAATTTGGTCCAAATTTTGGGCATAATTTACTCGAGACAACGGTTGAACCAAATCAAAAAGATATGGATCGGCAATATTGTTACTATGCCAGAAATCAATTGCTAGCTCATTAGTCGCTTCGGTAAAGTTAGCCCGACTCGTAATCTCTGTCAAGCTTTTGAATGGGAACAGTTCAACATAATACTTGTCGACGAACCTTGAAATGAATTTGTTTGTAAGATTGATGACTTTAAAGGGTGCCAGTTTATATTTGTAAATAAGTTTCAATTTTGAATACCAAGAGTCAGTCAATATCAATTTGAAAGCCTGGCCGTCCCAAATACCCACAGCATCATCAACCCCGTTTATTTTTGCGTTTGTCGTGATTTTTCCGTAAGCCTGGGTCTCCAAGTTGAACTCTTTCACGGCATTAACAAGGATTTTGTTAGCGGAAACAAAGATTGATGCACCAAGCTCAACAGCTAATGATGCATTTTCATACACATTAACAGTTGTCGATCTTCCACCCACATAAGATGACCTCTCAAACACTGATATGTCATAACCATGGTTCGTGTACTTCTGCAAATAGTATGCTGCTGAGGATCCTCCAGCTCCAGCTCCTATAATTGCAATTTTCTCTCGAGGATGAAATATTTCTTGTTGGTTTTTCTTTTTGAGAAACAGCTGATCCGCATTCACTTGCAGCTGAAGGTGGAAGATTTGTAGTGAAAATATCAAAATCAATTTGAACCCCAACATCGTATACCTTTCAGATGCTTTAATTGAGCAAGGGATGTGTGTTGTGGTACTTCAAAGTGTATGCGGGTGCAATTAGATGTCTACGGCACGTGATCTATTTGAAAGTGTGTGTATCGCGTTCCCAATCCCAAATAGGAAGTGCAAGTTAGCGCATGTTATCAAGTTCCGTTTGACAATGCTTTCAGCAAATAAATGGATCTAATTAACCAAGATATATATTCGCTCACATTTATTAATGACATAAGTAATGGTTCCAGTAAGAAAGTTGGCGACCCAAAATCTTGTTATGTCAGTTGGTAAATCGTTATCAATCAAGTCAGATAGACTAATCAATACGATTCATAAGACTGCCAATTTATATGGTGCAAAGGGCATTTGGGGCCCAGGTCCAGATGATACTGGGGTATGCAGACTTTCGCTTTCAGATGAGGATAGGGATATCCGTAATTGGTTTGTTAATGAGGTGAAAAGTTTAGGTTGCACTGTCAAGATAGATACCTTGGGGAATATTTTTGCAGAATATCCTGGGAAATATCCTGGCATACCGACTGCAATTGGCTCACACTTGGATACACAACCAACGGGAGGTAGATATGATGGTGTTTATGGGGTACTTAGTGGGTTAGAAGTATTAAGAACAATGAAAGACAATAATTATACACCCAAGTATCCAATTGCCGTGATAAATTGGACAAATGAAGAAGGTGCAAGGTTTCCTAGAAGCATCATGTCTTCCTCAGTTTGGGCAGGGGTCTCCTCTCTTGAGGAAACATATAATTTAGAGTCTGTGACAGACAGTGTGCCTGTAACTGTGAAGAGTGAACTTATGAGAATAAACTATTTAGGAAACGTACCATGTTCTTACAAAGAAAATCCTATTGCGGCACATTTCGAGATTCATATTGAACAAGGTCCGATTCTTGAGGATTCGAATAAGAAAATTGGAGTAGTTCAAGGTGTACAAGCCTATAGATGGTTCAAACTAACCATTAAAGGTAAGGCACAACATACGGGAACAACCCCTTTCAAGTCACGTAGTGATCCACTTCTTGCAATCTCAAGAGTAATGATCGAAGGAAATGAAACTGCAGTTAAACATTCAGGTCTTTTCAGTGTTGGAATCTTGAACCTCAAGCCTGCCGTTGCAAATGTTATTCCCGAAGAAGTGGACGTAGTAATTGATATTAGACACACACTGGATGAGGTATTACAAAATATGTACGAGGATATCATAAAGAAATCATCAAGTATTATTAAAGCATCGGGAAAAAATTTAAGTATGGAAGTAGAAGAGATGACCTTACAGCAAGCAGTGCTGTTTGATAAAACATGTTTGAGTTGTATCACTGATGCTTCATATGAAATAGTTGGCGAGGAGAACACTTCAGAGCTCACAAGTGGGGCTGGGCATGACAGTTGCCCCATTTCTTCAAGATGTCCCACTGCAATGATTTTCATTCCTTCGAAAGATGGAGTATCACACAATCCAGCAGAATACAGTACTCCGGAACAAGTTGCAGATGGCTTTAAGGTACTTTTGAGTTCCGTTTTGAAGTTTGACGCGAACAGAAGCGAATAGAATTACCTAGAATCGTACCCTTATAGGTAAGGTACTATTGCGCCTAGTGTCGTAAATGAGAAGCTTTTGCTAAATTAGCGATGATACAACTACGTAGTTCTTTCAAAATATATATTTGGATACTCTATGTACCGGATTCATCAGTATTTTCATGAGTCCGACATTTTAGTACACGAAAAAATAACCAACAAGCCAATATACAGTGACCTTATCAAAAAGCGGTGATTGGAGGTGAGTCGCAGAAGTAGTATAGAGTAGAGTCTACTATTTCCAGTTGCATACGTTTCCCAGACTCTTTTCAGACTTTCAGTGGTTTTTTACATATCTTTTACGTATAATTCTAATTAGTTTTTCAATATTGTTGCAATTTTCTTGCCATTTTGATAAAGTATATCTCAAGTAAATAATGACTTTTTGTCAGAAGAAGTGCCCCCTGAAAAGATATGATTTCTTTAAGCTCTTGTTTCAATATATAGTCTATAGACGTCAACCACTAAGAGATCAGGAAAGAGTTAGTTTACAACCTGTCACTTGATAGAAAGTCATGATAGCCAAGTGTGACTTCAATATAATTCAATGGATATTGCTATATGGGTAAACCTATCTATGTTTCATCGGGGAAGACTTCAAATCTGAAAAAGGTTTCAAGAAAGCTTGGGAGTGACACCTCCAGAGTGATGCCTTCGAAGTAAAAGCTAGTTTTCTGTTCTACGTCGAACTCTGGTCCAAACTCCCTCGATGAAAAGGAATAGAAAGGTAGACTATAATTGTATACAAGTAAACACTGCTAGTAATAGAAATTATCATACAACTTCATCGAGGAGAGATTTGTGCTCTGCTGGAATCTCTGATCACGATCAGATGTGAAAGGGAGGATCACGAGATAGATCTCGAAGAAGTATTTCATTCTGTACGGTTGCAAAATTTGTTTTGTGCAGTATGGGAGAAGATAGTTACAGTAAAAACCCCACGACAATTCTTTAATATGTCATAAATAGAGAAAAACATCGTATCCCGTGACATGGCAAGATAGGAAGGAACCTTCCGGACGAAACTGTCGACACAGTTTTCCCAAGTTCTTTACAAAATCAAATGCGACGATGTCTACGACAGATAAAATAATAATACTATGTTTTACATGTTTTAGTTGTATAGAAGTAGGTTCACTAACAATTACCAAAGAAGCTCTTCACCATCATATTTAAAAAACGAGTTGGTATTTTCAGGAGTTAAGCTGTCAATTACTTTTACTACTCCGTTTGCGCTCTTCTCCGGCAGGATAACAATAGGAGAAAACCGATCATGCAAAGCGGGATCCTCAACCTTGAGTCTGTTCAAAGCAAAGTTTCCCATATCACTGGAAACCATCCCTGGATGTATGGCAACAGAGATGAAGCTTTCCTCCTCGATACTAATTTGTCTCACGAAATGGTTCAAAGCTGCTTTACTTGGACCATACTCAGCTGAAATAAAAGGAAGGAAGCCTCCCACTGAGCCAGCCAAGGAAGAAATAAACGAGATGATCTTTTTGGATCCCTTTTTCAATAACGGATGGAAGGCCTGGTAGAGAAAAACGTTTCCGTAAAAGTTAACTCTGAAAGTTTCTTCAAGACCTTTTTCATCCAACTTGAGTAAACTGTTAATCTGCAGTGCAACTCCTGCATTGGATATCAAAACATCAACTTTGCCCACACTTTCACCTACGCTCTTTGCTGCATCAAATATGCTTTGCTTAGAAGATACATCCAACTTGACAACATGAAAATTTTTGTTCTTCTTTGCGAGATCTTGCAAGTCTTCTGCACTCTCTGGGGTTCTTGCGGTAGCAAAGATAATGGAATTAGGTTTCTCGCTTAAAAGTTTCGCGATTTCAAGACCAATTCCTCTACTAGCACCTGAAATAAAGTATACTGTTTCTTGTTCGGACATTTTGATAGTAATTGATTGTAAATAGTTTCTGTAGTAGGATAGCGCTCATCAGAAAATACAAGCTAAGATGTTGTATGGTTAATATACGGTTAAAGGCTTACTAATTCTTGCCACTCAATTCAAGATTTGGGAGATTCATAATTTTTTCGGAGATAACCAGGTTCGGAAGCAATACTCTGCAACAATGAAATTTACGGATACGTTCCGCATCTGTTCCGCATCTGTTCCGCAATTTGTGTACACATTACTAATAATAATTGAAGATGTTTCTAGCGAAGTCTGGGGTATAGGATGGTAGAGTTTGATTGGCTCCTGTTATATTCACATGAATTCTCAAATCAGAAATATGTTGACTAAACTTATCTATAATTATTTCATCAATGATGTCTTTCCAGAGTTCAAATGCGAACGTTTGAGTTATGAGTTATGTGTTATGGTTTGGATGTGATGGATTTCTCACCTAAACGAAGAATGGGTTCAAGTCATCAATGACATTGTCTTGAACTCCTCCAGTAACGCAGAGTCCATTTGGCTTGCTGGAGTTGATAAATTTTGTAGTTTGGCCCTTTCTTGTTTTGCCTTTTGCTTCCTCTGTTCCCCTGCACGCTTCCATTGGCCTCCCCTCTTTCGTCTGACCGGTTTCATTTTCTTAGCGGATGAGACATCTTTCCTTTCTTCATGCTGATTGTTTTGTTTTGTTTTCAACTTTTCTGCTTCAATACCAACGTCTTTACGTTCTTCTCGTTCAAGCTTGTCAATAAATCTATTCAATTTCAGTTTAACACTCTCATCCTTCATGAGAAACTTATATAACTCTTCATCCAATATCTTGTTGGCCTTCTGTCCAAATTCTGCATAATGGTCGTTTAATATTTCTCCTTTGAATTTTACGTCATTATAACTTATTTGATACCATTTATTTACCTCTTCTTTCTCTGCGGTAGCAATTTCTTCATATAAGTCGTCTAGTGATTTGAATATCCCTTTAATTCTTGCGATTTCTGCTGCCAAACATTCATTCGCAATTTCTGCACCCCTTTCTTTACTCAAACATTGTTCTATAACAAGACAAGTGAATTTCTTTGGATATCGGTTTCTTTGTTGCCATATTAGATATGATCTGAGTTTAATTCTGATTTTTAATTGTTCAATCACTTGATCTTTGAACCGTTGCAAC